>QRFJ01000565.1:92452-125787 GCA_006176705.1 Cocos nucifera
TTGGGAGATCTTATCTTCAGTCGAGGTTGAAGGAGATCTTATCTTCCATTGAGGTTGGCGTTGAAACTCGAAAAAGATCTTATCTCCAGTTGAGGTTGAAGAAGATCTTATCTCTTATTAAGATTAGCATTGAAGCTCGAGAGAGATCTTATCTCTAGCCGAGATTGAAGGAGATCTTATCTCCTATTGAAGGGTTGAAGCTCGAGGAAGATCTTATCTCCAGTCGAGGTTGAAGGAGATCTTATCTTCTGTTGAAGGGTTGGAGTTCGAGAGAGATCTTATCTCCAGCCAAGGTTGAAGAAGATTTTATCTCCTATTGAGGTTGACGTTGAAGCTCGAAAAGAGATCTCATCTCCCAGCCGAGGTTGAAGTTGAAGCTCGAGAGAGATCTTATCTCCAACCGAGGTTGAAGGAGATTTTATCTTCTATTGAGGTTGGCATTGAAGCTTGGGAAGAGATCTTATCTCCAGTCGAGGTTGAAGAAGATCTTATCTCCTGTTGAGGTTGGCGTTGAAGCTCAGGAAAGATCTTATCTCCAGCCGAGGTTGAAGGACCCCTCTTCTCATCTCATCTAAAATGAACGAGGCCTTCGACTTTGCTCACGTTAGGATGAGGTTCTCCTCCTATTCCTAACGAGCTGTAGGGGCACATAAGGGTCGTTGTTAGGGCCTCTCCCCTCATCTCATCTAAAATGAATGAGACCTTCAACTTTGCTCATGTTAGGATAAGGTTCTCCTCCTATTCTTAATAGGCTGTAGGGGCACATAAGAGCCGTTGTAAGGGCCTCTCCCCTCATCTCATCTAAAACGAACGAGGCCTTTGACTTTGCTCACGTTAGGATGAGTTTCTTCTCCTATTCCTAATGGACTGTAGGAGCACATAAGGGCCTTTGTCAGGACCTCTTCCCTCATCTCGTCTAAAATGAACCAGGCCTTTGACTTGCCCACGTTAGGATGAGGTTCTCCTCCTATTCCTAACATGGATACTTTTGATCATTTCTTTCCTGTCATCACATAATTTTTGCATCGAAAAATAATAATGTTGAAATAAAGAAGTTTTATTGAAGAAAAATTATCGATAGTATATTCTTAGATTTTTTGAGTTTTAAGGTCGTGGGAGCGTTGTTCCTTCAAGCTTCTTTAGGCAATAAGTTTCGGACTGGATGGCCTCCTCTACTTCATATGGACCTTTCTAATTTGGGACAAGCTTCCCCTGACTCTGAGGCTGAGAGATGGCGGCTTATCGAAGTACTAAGCTCCCCTAAAGATAGTATTGATGATGCCGAGAGGCAGCCAATCTCCTTATTGTTCCTCCCTCATTGATGGTTCTTGCTGCAGTAGTGCCCTTGGCTGATCTTCTCTTACTTCAGGCTAGCATCTGTGGAGCATTTAGGAGGACGTAGTTGTAAAACCTTCTGGTTGAAACTTCTTCATGCTTTTTCATTGGAGATTCTTTGACGACGAGCTCGAGGAGGAGTTCAAGCTTGCTTGCGCTCGGAGGAAGTTCGTGAGTACGTTCGAACTTCATTTGGCCCTTCATCAACCATGGGTTTATTAGACTCGCCTGCCTACCACTCTCCTACGGCTCCCTCATCTCTCAATATGAAGGCTTCTTCCACTTGGGCATAACCTTCAGCCTGAGCTAGCAGATCAGCAAAGTTCTTGAGGTATTTCTTCAGAAAGAACAGCAAATCATTCTTGTGAAGGCTGCCCTTGAGTGCAGCCATTGCAACAGACTGGTCCAGATTTCGGACCTTCAATGCAGCAACGTTAAATCATATGATATAAGTTCGGATAGATTCTTCCTTCTACTTGATATTCATTAAAAAATTTGAACCTCGATGTGGACGTCGGCTACTGATGAAGTGAGTTGCAAACTGATGGCTTATCTGATCAAAGAAGAAAATCATATCCAATTTCAACATCGAGTACTAGTTTCTTACTGCTTTCTTTAAGGTAGATAAAAAAGCTCGGCATAAGATGGTGTTTGGTGCGCCATGGAGGAACATCATAGTTCGAAAGGCCTCCGGGTGATCGATCGGATCAGAGATTTCGTCGTAGCTTTTAAATCGAGGGAAGCTAGAAGTTTGATGGAATGGACTCTTGCATAATTCGAAGAGAAAAAGGAAGGATTGGTGTGGACGTCATCATGATGAGTCGGGATGACATGATGGAGCTCCTCAATCCATCAATCCATCCTCCGCAGTTTTTGATCGAGGACATCATCTCGATTGTAGACCTTGAAAGGCTTCCAGCTATAGATGGAAAAGATTTCTTTCAAAAAAGAATCATGATCCAAACAAGGATCCTCTACTCTCTATTTCTTCTTTCCAGGGGCGACGTGTATGATAGCCTAAGTACTCTTCCTTGGGATCGATTCCTGACATCCTGATGGTGGATTTTCTGATGGAATCATCGTCAGGGGCTACCACATGGCTTGCACCATCTCAGTGAGATCCTAAATCCGCTGCATCAGTAGGTTAAATTGCTTTGGATAAGGTTGAAGCGCCAATGATAGAGTTAGAACGAATGGATTTGGCTCAGATCTGATAGTAGAAGTGGTAGATCTTCTGGTAGTCATCTTCTTTGAAGGCATTTCTTAGGATTGAGGGAGAGGATGGAGATGAACCTTGGAGAAGAAGATCCAAAGGGTCGGTTGAGCACTCCATTAAGAATAAAGATACCTCAGAAACATCAGGCCCTTCCTCTAACGCCAATCCTGTTGGTACAGAATCTTGTTGACGTCGAATCAAGCTGGAGTTAAGGAAGAAGAGGTCACCGTCGGTGATCTACATATAAAGTTTCATCTAGAGTTAGTGGTGGTGGCTCCGATAGGATCCTTTGATGATCAAGTTAGCTCTTCTGGCCAACAGGAATGGAGTGCTCAAGAAAGAGTTTCACAGAGTTTTGGAAATGAGAAGAGAGCTTATAAAAAATATATCTTGAGGGTTCCTTTTATAGTTGGAGCCTAGAGCAGACTGATAGTGATAATCGTAGCCATTTGATAGTTGATCGCTCGGGGCCACATGAGAGGGATGCCATCTGCAGCAGACTAATAGTGACAGTCGAAGCCGTCTGATAGCTGGCTGCTTAAGACCGCATGAGAGGGACAGTGCTTGTAGCAGACTGATAGTGACTACCGTAGCTGTCCGGTACTGAGCCACTCAGAGCCACGTGGAGGGGTGAAGAGCTTTGACATATGATAATTTTAAAGAAGTTTAGACTCCTAAAGAAAATACGGCTAGAGAAGATCATCCAGGAGGAATGCTACTTAAAATCTGAAAGTAATCTGCTGGAGGAATTTAGATGCAGTTCGATTGATGGAGAAGTCCAGAAGAAGTCTGACTGATGGAGAAGTTCGATTGAAGGAGTTTGATTGATGGAGAAGTTCGGCTGAAGGAGAAGTTTGAAAGGAGTTCGATTCCTAGAAAAATTTGATTGAAGGAGAAGTTCGAAAGGAGTTTGGCTCCTGAGGAATCTGACTGAAGAAGAAGTCTGAAAGGAGTTGGGCTCCTGGATGAATTCGATTGAACGAGAAGTCCAAAAGAGGTTCGGCTCCTAGAGGAATCTAATTGAAGAAGAAGTCTGGAAGGAGTTGTGCTCTTGGAGGATTCCGATTGAAGGAGAAGTCTGAAAGAAGTTCGACTCCTAGAAATATTCGATTGAAGGAGCAGTCTGGAAGGAGTTGGGCTCCTGAAGAAATCCGACTGAAGGAAACGTCCATAGGAAGTTTGGCTCCTAGAGAAATTCGACTGAAGTAGATGTCCGAAAGAAGTTTGGCTCCTGGAGGAATCCATCTGAAGGAGAATTCCAGAGGAGGTTTGGCTCCTAGAGGAATCCGATTGAAGTAGAGGTCTAGAAGGAGTTCGACTCCTGAAGGAATCCATCTAAAAGAGAAGTCTGGAAGAAGTTCGGCTTTTGGAAGAATTTGACTGAAGAAAAAATTCGGAAGGAGTTTCACTGCTGGAGGAGTTTAGCCGCTGAAGGAGTTCGGCTGTTAGAAGAATTCGACTGGGGTTCGATCGCTAAGAAGTTTGGTCGGTTGAAGGAGTTCGACTAAGGTTTGACCGCTGGAGGAGTTCGACTGAGGTCTGACCATTGGAAAAGAATTTTTGATCAAAGCTCTTTCGTGATTACCAGTTGAATTAGGCTAAGCATCTGGTTGGACTTCGGTGGGAGTGAAGTTTATCCCCAACACAGCCTATTAGCGATGGCTAACTACCATCGCTAATAGTCTATCTGTCATTACTAATACCATCATAAAAGCTAATTTAAAAAAATTTTATTGCTAATTATCAATATTAGTGATAAAAAATTACGTCGTCGCTAATAAGGCTATTAGCAATTACTTTAGAGACGAAATAATTTCATTACTAATTATTTTTAATATTTAAATTAAATTTTTTTAAAAGAATTAAAATATATCAGCGATGGTATTTTCATGGCTAATACCATCGTTAATAATTATTAGCGACTAAAATTACCATCGCTAATGCCATTTCTAATTTTTTAATTTTTAAATAAAATAAAAAAATATTTTAAAAAATATTAGTAATGGTAGTTTAGTCTCTAATGCTATTGCTAACAGTTATTAGCAACGATAATTGCCATCTCTAATATCAATGCTAATAATTATTTTTTTAAAAAAATTAATAATAATATTTTTTAAAATCTATTTTAATTAATCATAATGAATTATGATTTTTAATACTTATTATAATAAAAATTCAAAGATAATATGACAATCAAAAATTAAAAATTAATTATATTATATTAAAAAATAAATTATATAATTTTTTTATAAGTAGTATAAAAAAAATATAATACATAAAAAAAATCAAGTTTGATCCTCATTGTCGTCCGCCTCCTCCTCCTGCTTCTCTCTAGTAGTTAGTTGATGAGAGCCAGATGTTCTAACATTCTATAATGAAAAAAATAAAATAATATTAGTAAATTTTGATATGGAGATGTATCTTTCGATACAGAGGTATATCTTTTGACATACTCTTTTGATTCTCGAATAAATTATTTCTATACATTTCATTCGATGATACGAAGCTATACAGATCCCTGGTCCATCGATTAGATAGTTAGATTGAATTTTTAGTCCTTAGATTTTCTTCCTGAACTCAAACCTAAATATATGAAGCTTCTAAATATGAAAACTTAAAATAATTAAAAATATTATATAATTACCTAATATGATGGCTGAGATGATGAGCCCTAGCTAATCGCATAGCTATGGATCCTGAAGAAGCTCCACAACCATATTATGGATGGCATCCAAGAGGTTCTGAGATCATTGGCTTAAAAGCCTCTAGACGATCTCCTCCATATATGCATTGCTCTAGGTCTAGGACATTAAGACTTATAAGAATGCCAAAGGATATCAAGATGGTGAAGGGTCGAAGCTATGGCTGATTTTTATGATCTAGTTCCTCCTCACCTCCCAATAGCGCTGAGCTATCCCTCAAGATCAAAAGGGGGCTGAGAAGATGGGTAATCATCATACCTCTCAGCAACATATGTTGCATAACGCATCTGCACAATTTAGAAATATATTAGTTTCAATATAAAAATCAAATTCTATAATAATTTAATTATAAATAAAGTTTGAAGTTTTTATCTTGATCTATCGCGACATAGAATCTAAATAGTTATCAATCCTCCTAGACTGGTGTGTGGCCCACCATAACTACAGCTAGTTTGGTTAATGACCCAGCTACCGTATCTATAATAAGTAAATAATAAAATTAAATTAATTAAAATATATATAAGAGTTTTTATAGTTTTAGTGAAGAATTTTGGTATTGACTTCTTACAAGTCTATCGGGCAGAACATGTGTGCCGACTAAGCAGCTTGTGTACCTGATCAGATCCTGCTGGATGGCCCAATTCTATCAGGCCCTTTACCATCTATCAGAGTACTTCTTGCTATTCCATTGATTGCAGAGGGCCTGCAATACATCTGCTTGCATCTAGTGATCCATGAAGGACCTCCAATTTGATGGTGATTTAGAATCAGAGTGCTAAATGGTAGACTGCCTGATGCTATAGAGGCCATCTCGGAGCCTCCATGTTGCCACCTCCTCGAAGATTCGATGGTCAGCTTTCTCATCCGAAAAGTTTTGAATCGGTAATACTTCAACAAGATAGAAGCAAGCATGTATTAATATACAATTAAAATACCAATGTATTAGAAATTTAAAAATTAAACTAGTTTTGACTTATCAGAAATATCTTTCAGGCTACATCACAAGCTCCAAATGGCCAACTGGAGAACTCATTCACCATCCTTGGCATCAAGCATTGAATGATGCTAATAACCATACGAGATACTCTAGACTCTCTAAACATGTTGCAAAATTGATTTTGAAAAATAAATGTTAATTAAAGATTGCTAAATTCTAAAAATATTAGTTGAAGTTGTAGTACTTACGAGCGACTTTGAATATGGATGAGCTATCTATCATCTGATCGAGTCAGAGGTATTGCGAGTTGGATGGATCTTCGACCATGACTCTGTGTCTGAAAGCTAGTTGCTACTACGTGTGACTGTGAGGTCACTGGTGACCCCCTATCATCCGAACTTGAGCATAAAATATCTAATATAAAGAATGTTATATTAGTTAGCAAAGAACAGAATAACATAAATGAGAACATCTAAAGTGTTAGAGTTTACTATCTGGTGTGAGAGGTGTAGAACCATACGAGTTGGCCGCATGATCGCTCTCTCCTTGAGAGCTATGTCCTTGGCTGGAACGACTTTGACCTCTAGAAGACATGATGCATAATCTCTAAAAATAAAAATAAAAATCAAAGCAAGCAGATGATCTAAAAAATGGTTCAAATAAAATATCTATCAAAACATAACAAGACGATCAAAATTTAACTCATGTGTAGTTAGCATTTGCAATATATCAACAAAAAAATAATTCTCATCTAGCAGTACATGATAATGTGTTGGTCTGCTAGTCTCTTGATTTAGGCATTATTTGATTTTCATCTAGCAGTACATGATAATCTCAGTACATAAAAATGTGAAGAAAGCTCAGATATGCCATTGAAAAATAAGTCATTGCAAGTGCCTCTGCACCTTTAACCATAAGGTGGCTACAAGCGGGTGTCTACGATGTAACAGACCATCCAAGCTTATCTTGCATTGCAAGTTTCTTTGCACCTTTAACCATGAGGTGGCTGCAAGTAGTTGTCTACGATGTGACAGACCATCCAAGCTTGACCATACAATAATAAGAACAGAATGCATCACCTCCATTTAGGCGCATCTCATATGGGAAGTCATCATAGCCTCTCTGAGCCCCCAGCCACCTTCTTGAGCTGCAAACAAGAAATATAAATTTTATTAAAAAATAAAATAATAACTTAAAAATAAAATTCATATGCTCGTGCAGCCTAGTCATCTGGCAAGCTCCAAGTCTGTATGCACGGGACGCGCATCCTGACCATCTCTATTTGCAATGATGTTCTTTACTTTTATAATTATGCTTTTGGTAATGCTGCACTCTTAGTTCAAGAATAGGCTTGTTATCCTTGTAAGAGATGTGTCAATAAAGAAATATTTGATAATAGATGCCCATTTATATATGAATGGATTTATGCCAAACTATAAGCATTGGTAGTTGCATGAGAAGACGTGGGAGACAATATGCACGAACAAGAGGCTCTACTTATTCAATATATTTGCTGATGTGTAAGAGATTAGTGGTGACAGGCTCGAGCAAATGATTAGTACATTTGATGGATTTGATCTAGTTATTGGTGGAAGTCTATGTAATAATATTCTTTCAAGTAGGAATTTTTATAGCCGTGATAGACTATAGGGGTTGCTATAATTATAGCTTTGCTTAGCCTTTAGGAGGTAGCAACCCTATAGATGGTAAGCATGGCTATAACCATAGCAACCCTATAGTCCATCATGGCTATAACGATTGCAATCTAAAAGATTATTACATAGACATCTACTAATAACCAGATCAAACACACTAAATATGCTAATCATTTGCTCAAATCTGTCACCATTAAGCTCCTGCACATCAACAAGATCTTGGACAAGTAGAGCCTTCGAAGCCCTTGCAATTGTCTCCCATGTCTTAATTCTCATACAGGTATCAATGCTTGTAGTTTGGCATAAATCTACTCTTACATAAATGGATAACTATTATATCCCTATCAAGCATTTCTCTATTGACATATTTTTTATAAGGACAATAAGTCCGTTCTTGAACTAAGAGTGCAGCATTTTCAAAAGCATAATTACAAAAGTAAGGAGCATCATTGCAAACAGGGATAATCAGGACACGCATCTCGCGCATGTAGACTTGGAGCGTGCCAGACGACTAGGCCGCACGAGCACACTGGAATGACATCCAGGCAAATTCCATTCTAGAGTCTGGCTAAAAAATTTAAAACTAATTTAATTAAATATTATTAATTTAAAACTATTTTTTTAAATTAACACCATCGATCTAAGTGTGCAAGGCATGCGAGGGCTGAATACCTTGCATGCTAGCTGGGACCCGAGGTTTGAGCATGTAAGGCATGCTCCGACTTTGTGTTTGTAATACTAGCTAGACCTTTTCTTGGTTCGAGTACTTTGCATACCGAGATTCGAGCATGCAGGGCATGTCTCAGACCCATATTTGCAATGCTATCTAGATCTTTTCTCGATTCGAGCGCTCTGCATGCCGAGACCCAAGCATACAGGATAGGTCTTGATCTCGTATTTACAATCCTATCTAAATCTTTCCTCGATTCGAGCACTCTGCATGCTGAGATCCAAGCGCATAGGGCACGTCTCGATCTCATATTTGAAATACCGTCTGGATCTTTTCTCAGTTTGAGCACTCTGTATGCCGAGACACAAGTTCTATACTACTTTCAATAAAATTAATATTTAATTAATTAATTTTTTAATATCTAATTATACTTAATTAATATAATTTAATTAAGAAAATAATTTTTAATGATGGTATTAGCTATTGCTATTATCATCGTTAATACTCATAACAGAAGGTAGGCTATAATACAGGATTGAGGCATGGGCTGGCATGCAGGGATTGAGGCATGAGGTGGCATAGCTGGCAAGTAGAAACTAAGGCTCGAGAATGCGACTGTGGATGGAAGCTTAGGATCGGGATGGCAAGGCAGGGGTCACGAAAATAAGGGGGAGGAGGTTGGGGGACTTAGGGAGGCGGCCATGGAGAGGTGGGCCAGGGGGAGGTGGGATGTGGCCGAAAAGGTGGTAGGCAATCGGAAGCTCAGGGAGGCGATCATAGAGAGGCAGGCTAGGGGAGGTGGGAGGTGGTAGGTGGTCAGGGGCTTGGGGAGGAGACCGTAGAGAGGCAGGCTGAAGGGAGGTGGGAGGCGGTCGGGAGGAGGTGATAGGTGGCTGGGAGCTCATGGAGGCGAGTTGGGGGGAGGTAGGTCGGGGGGAGGTACGAGGCGGTTGAGTGTTCGGGGAGGTGATCGGGGGAAGGTTGGCTGGGTATAGTTTGGGGGAGGAGGCTAGCGACTCGGGAGGCAGTCATGGAGAGGCGGGTTGGGGGGAGGTGGCAGGTGATTGGAAGCTTGGGAAGGTGGCCACGAAGAGGCAGGCCGAGGGGAGGTGGGGTAGTTGGGGGATTAGGTAGGTGGCAGATAGTCGAGGAGGTGGCAGGTGGCCATGGGAAGTAGTCATGGGAAGGCAAGCCAGGTATAGCCGAAAGGAGGAGGTTGAGAGCTTGGGGAGGTGGTTGTGGAGAGGCAGGTCGGGGAAGGTGGGAGGCGGGCCGGAGGCTTTAAGGAGGTGGTCGTAGAGAGGTGGAATGGGTGGAGGCGGGCCAAGATTTTGGGAAAGCAGGAGGCCAAGAGCTCACGATTAGGGGCCCAGGGGGCAGGCCGAGTGCAGTCGGGGGAACAACTGGGGAAGAGAGGAGGTGGTGGGGGGACTGAAGGATGGGAGAGAGGAGGGTGGTGGTGGGGGATAAAAACTCAGGGGGGGATATGAAAATGAGGGAGTGGTAGGCGGTGGTATGATAAAAAATGAAGATGTGCGGTAGGATGGAAGAAAATGAGGATGAAAAGATTATTAGCAATGGTACATTACCATCACTAATAATATTTTTCTACTATAAATACTAAAAAAAATATTAGCAATGGAAAGACGTCGTCGATAATAAATTTATCATCACTAATAATTATATTTTTAAAATATTATTTATTTTAAATTATTAGTGATAATAAGATCTCCATCGCTAAAGCCATCGTTAATAATCATAATTTTTTTAAAATTATATTTTAATATTAATTTTTTTCTCATAGATTATTTTTTGGATGGATAAAACTTAATTTTGAGTTTTATTAAATTTTTAAACTTAATTAATTATGTATTAAGTCTTAGTTGATTTAAATTAGATTCAATTTAATTAGGCTTGACTTAATTTGAGGCTAACTAGATTTTAATATTTGAAGTAAGACTTGGATTCAAAGTTTAATTGAATTAGGTTTAACAGGATTTTGAATTTGATTCGAATTGAACTTAAATTAAAAACTATTTTATTCTAGTTAATTTAAATTAGATTAAATTTAATTAAACTTAACTTATTTTTAGGATAATTAGATTTTACAATCTAATTAGGACATGAATTTAAAATCTAATTGAATTAGGTTTGATAGGATTTTAAATTGGATTTGAATCGAGTTCGAATTGGATTCGAATCAATTTTGAATTAGATTTGAATCAAACCAAAATTAAAAACTATTTTTTTCTAATTGATTTAAATTAGATTAAATATAATTAGACTTAAATTAATTTAAAGATAATTGGATTTTACTATTTAAGTTGTACTTGAATTCAAAGTCTAATTGAATTAGGATTGATAGGTTTTTAAATTAGATTTGAATCGAGTTTGAATTATATTCGAGTTGAACCCAAATTAAAAATTATTTTCTTTTAATTAATTTAAATTATATTTAATTTAATTAATCTTAACTTAATTTTTGGCTAATTAGATTTTATAATTTATGTAGGACTTAGATTCAAAGCTTAATTGAATTAGGTTTGATAATATTTCGAACAAGATTTGAATCAATTTTGAATTGGATTCGAATGAAATTATAGATCAAGTCTTAATTAATTTAAAAATAAATTTAATTTAAGTAGACTTTATTTAATTTGAGGCTAATTAGATTTTATAATCTAAGTAACACTTTGATTCAAAGTTTAATTAAATTAGGTTTGACAAGATTTTGAATTGAATTTGAATCAGGTTCAGATTAGATTCTTATAAGAGCATAATGTGTCGTTAAGATACTGTATTTATCAGTTTAATCCAACTTCTTAAATAATTTTAAAAAAGATAGTAAGTAGTGAGTTGGATCGAATCTATAGAGAAGAAAGCATTTTGATTTTGAAATCTTTGATTTTTAGAAAAGAAAAAGAAAAGAAAAGAATTTTGAAAATAAATTAAAGTTAAAAAATTAAATTATAAATAAAGAGCAAAAATTAAATAATATAGAAAATTAAACTTGGTATTATGATCTACTAGTTAGATGTTAGCATCTACTTGTAATAAAATAAAGAGTAATAATTAAAGTACAAAAATTAAATTATAATAAAAATAAAAAATCTAAATTTATAGAGTATAAAAATAAATATTATATTAATTAAAATTTAAATTCAAAGTTTAAATACATAAATTAAAAAAATAAAAAAAATAAAAACTAGAAAAGCTTATCTTTGATTTTGGATTGGCATCGACGTTGAGATGGTATAGAAGCCAGCTCTTCTTCATAGCATTCATTGACTTGAAGCAGTCTTTAACCCAAGCATGACTCTAATTTTTATCAAACTCCTTTCCATGACCGAAGACAGATTGATTTGGAGGTCCGGGGTCCTTTAAATAGGTGTTGGAAGGCTAGATATCCTTGTTATAGGCAATATGGAACTAAGAGAGTGTTTTGATCATCAAAATTGAAGAAATCCAAGTTAAATTTAAATTAAAATTGCCCCTAGATGTGTTTTGTTGAGTTTTGGTAAAGTTTGGCTGACAAATCTGGATCAAACAGCCCAAAAAATGCCAAAATTGGATGTGTAATGGCCCAAATTGAGTCAGATTAAATTCTGACCTTTGGATCATGTTAATCAGGAAGAAATCTGGCCATTGATCGGAGTTCTGGGTGTTTTAATCAAGTCGGGATCTTTCTAGGTCATTGGATCTAAGTTTGGAGCACTGTCGATCCTTAGATCACGGTTAGGGAGAGCTGGGAAAATCGAATCAAAGCTGAAAACATCCCCCGCCATTGGATCTAGATCACAAACCACCATAGTCATTGGATCGTGCCATTGGATCTAGATCACAAACCACCATAGTCATTGGATCGTGCCATTACTATTTATGTGGACCATATAGATCGATCGCACCGCAGACTGCAACCAATCAGCATGCGCTTTTGTCTATAAAATTACCATTTGTCCTTGTACGCCATGATATATTTTCTATAGACCCTTTAGTGGTTTAAGTCGACCACGTGGCACTCTGTGATTGGGTGTTTTTTGCTGAGCTAGCGGTCCAAGCTTGCTTTTGTGGACAGGCTAATTGACTTATCTAGCTAAGCTGGCTTGAGTGGCATGCTGGCTTGGCTTGGCTTGATGAGTCGATTGAGCGGCTGAGCCATTTTTCCTTTTCGACTGAGCCATTTTTCCTTTTTATTTTAATTTTTTTCTTTTTTTTTAAAAATTCATATCTTATCCATTTTAGCTCTGTTTTGCTTCAAACTTATTTCATCGCAATCAAAAAAATGAGCTCTTTTTATTAATAATAATATTTTATTTTTTAATTATTTTTTAAATTAATTTTTGATTAATAAAAATATTAATTTCTTAAATATATATAAATTAATTATTAATTTTTAAAAATAAATATTAATTGATAAATTAATATTTATATTGATAAATTTATGGTACTTATCATACCTCCAACTTAAGCTTTGCTCGTTCTCAAGTAAAGAAAGAATTTAGTTTTAGATATCTTTTAACTTTAGAGTTTCAAATTTTAGCTAAATAGTTTTTAAAATGGCCATTGATATTTATTAGAGTATAAGTAAGGTATGTCATTAGAGTATTAATACTTACCTATATAAAAATTAAGTAAAAAATATTAAATTTTTTAAATTTTATCAAAATTATTCCTATCTTTATTTCTAAATCATCTAAAGTTTCATATGGACAAGTGTATTGCTACTTCCACTCTTCATTTATTAAATTTTTTTATTCATATTGCCCACTTTTTGATGCGAATATCATTGCTTACTTAGGCAACGAGATCTGACTACTTGGTAAAAAACTATTATATATTTTTTAAAAATATTATACCACTATTTTGTTGTCATAACCCATTAAGCTTTTTATTTGATCCATGTAGCGAGTATTGGGCCAATGACTTTCAAACCAGTTGATTTTAGGATACTAGGTATTGAATATCCCTCAGATTTACTAGCTCGAATCAAACAGGCTATGAATTAAGATTAGCTTTACAACGAACTTCTTTGTCCTTTCCATCTTTTGATACAAAACTCAATACTTGCCTAGGCAAAGAGGCCTGGTTACTCAGTGAAAAATACTTAAAAATTATTTTATTTTTATTTTAATTTTTAATATAAAAAATATATAGTTATCCTACATAAGTCCATAAAAAATAGATTTTTCTTTGATGCTGGTAGAAAAAATTAGAAGTGCTTAAAGAAAAATTATTATGCTCTAAATTTAACTATTTATTAGATTTTCTTAATACTTGGTCCCTCAATATCTCATAAATTTTTTAATCTATGCATCAATTTTTTTAAAAAATGCTTAGTTCAGCTCGATTCTTAAGCATAATTGAGTGTCTAAATGCTAAATACTAACTTCTTTGAAAACTTAAAAAAATTAAAAATTTTTATTATTCTCTTTCCAACTTAATTGATATTGTCCTCAATGAAAAAAAAATAAAGAATGTAATAAAGAATAGAAAAAAATACATCTGACTCAATGTATTTTCGTGGTCCAGCATATGCCTTTGAAATTTTGAGTCTCCCTCCAACTTATTCAAAATATCCTAAAAAAATAAACTAAAAAGATAAATCAGATGTAAGAAAATTAAATATTGGATTGCCTTTCAACAAGCGCTAAATTTATCATCTTCAACTAGACACAATGTAGTTTACTATCCTGTATCAAATATTGGATTGATAAATTTTAATGATGTTGGATTGCCAATCATAGGAAGATAGTTTGTTATCCCATTATTGATATATTCATTTTGAATTATGGGAATATAAGATGTGACCCCATTATCAGTTCCATGTTTATTAAAAAAATTTTCTATTTGTTCTTCTAAAATGCTCATATATTAAATTTTTATATTAGGAGTTAAGTTTAATGCAGTGTATACTGGAAGGATGTCTAAAGATGGCTTTAGTTGTGGAGATAAATTAATATGATCTTGATTAAATAACTTCATTGACACTTCCTTACATGTCTATTGGTTTTTGTAAGAATAACTAACTTTTAGGAGTGAAGGGAACATGACTTTAAGTTTATAGGTCTAAAGTAAATCATTCATTCTCTTTTCTCCTATATTAGTCTCATTTAAATTAAAATCAGCATCAGTACTAGTTTCAGACTCAGATTATTCAATATGGTTAACTTTAGTACTAACCTATTTCTTTATATTTTTATTTTGGCTAGCATCGGTACTAGCCTCTCTCACCTGATCTTGGTATGGTTTCATAAGAATCTTATAGCTTTTAAGCTCAAAAATTACTATAGTATTCTCTAATTAAGGATTCTTAAGTGGAACGTTGGATTGATAATTAAATTCAGATGGTTGGTGGACAATGGATTGGTTATTTATAGAATTTAAAATTGGTAGGCTTGGTAATTGACCTAGTTTTCTCCCCATATTAGACTCAGCTAATTATCCTATTTATGCTTCTAGCCTAGCGATAGATTGTTGTTGAGTTAAAATTAGTTGTTGAAGTTGATTAAATCTATCATTAGCTAGATTAATCTATTGAGGAGGTGGATATGATGGCTGATTATAATATGATGGCTGGGTAAACTGACTAGGCTGACCCTTATTATAGGCATAATTTTGATATTGGATCTGAGCCTAAGTCTGTTGGGGTATCCAAGAAAAATTGAGATGGTTCCTCCAATCTGGGTTATATGAATTTAAAAAAGAATCATTAACAAGTTTGGAGTAATCTTGTACAGCTTGAACTTATTCCTAAATATAGGATGAAAATTGTGCAGTCATAGGATATTCACTCATATGATGGATTGGATTAGCATAGATTGAATAAATCTTCTGATAATTAGAAAGTGATGTGAATTGTGCAGGAATTTATTGACTTAGGATTAGGAGTTGGTCTAATTTCTAGATAAGAAAGTCCACTTTATTTATCAAATTTGAATCAGCCTTAGGACTAGATTTTAAATATTTAAATTCAAGGATCCCTATCTAGATTTGGTAGAAAGATAACGAAGCATGATTAATTGAATTTTCACTCAGGATTTCAAACAAGGTATAAGCTTCATCCTCATTTTTATTCATAAATGCACCTCCACAAGATGTATCTACCAACTATCTATATTGGTCTCCTAAATTCTCATAAAAAGCTTGAATAATTTGCCACTCAGACAAACCATGATGTGGATATTTTTTAATAAGTTTTTTAAGTCTCTCCCATGACTCATGAATTTATTTTTCTGGAAGCTGAGCAAATCCAATGATAGCTTGCCTCATGATGTTGGATCGGCCTATGGGATAAATTTTTTTAAGAAATTTACTTTATAATTCAACCTAAGTTTGGATTGGTCTTCCTATTGTGCCGAGCCAATACTTGGCTTTATCTTTTAATGAAAAGAGAAATAAGATTAATCTAAGGGCATCATCAGTTAAATTTTGAATCCTCACCATAGAGCAGATTTTTAAAAACTCATCCAGATACTTATAAGGATCTTCATTGGTATTTTCGTAGAAGGATGGAAGCATCTAGATTGTGGTCGGCTTGATCTCATAGTGGGTAGCATGGATATCAGGTAATTGGATGCAAATCGATGGATTATAGATGAAAGAAATAAAATATTTCTTTATCTGCCTAGGTGGATCTTTAAAATTTTCAGCCATTTGGTTATTAGGTTTAATATTATTCAGCTATTTAATTTCATGATTGGATTCAACTAGGTCAGGTAAAGCAATTTTCTACCATGTATGTACTAATGCAATCCTAACATGTGATTCAAATTTTTTTAGATTTTTTTAGATTTTTAGATTTTATTATTTTTTTAAATATTTTAAATATTTTTTTAAATCATTATTTTATTTTTTAGATTTTTATTATTATATTATAATTATATTATTTTTTAAAAAATTTAATAATTTTTTAATGATTTTATTATTTAATTATAATTTTATTTATTTTTTTATTTATTTTTATAATTTTTATTTATTTTTAATTATTTAATTAGTATTTTTATTATTTTTAAATTTATTTTATTTTTTAAAAGAAAAGAGGAGAAAAGAAGAAGAAAGAGAGAAGAGTTCTAAAGAAGAGATACTAAGGAGTTCTAGAGCTAAGAAGAGAGAAGATTAGTTTTAATTATTTTTAATATTTTGCTTAACAATCAAGTTAGACAAATAATTTTAACTAAGGGTTATCCTAGATCTAGATAACTCCTAACTGCCAAGATCATCTTTAAGCCCTCCAAGTAGAGAATCAGCTAATCAACTGATCAGGTAAGTGTAAGGTTGGTGGGAGTCCCTCCGTTGCTTACCTTAGACATCAATTATGCTTGATCAGATAAGCTAATGGAACTAATCATAAACCACCTTTCTTCGGATCCAATCGTTCCTGAACCACTTTTCTTAGACATCAGTTAAATTGACTAATCTTAATCCGATCCAACTCTTAAGATTTCTTGTCTTATTGAGCTTGATTTTCTAGGGCTGATGTCTAATTGATTTTAGTTAAAGGCTTAGGTCATTGCGGAATGCTGGTTGATTATTTGTGGATCAAGGAAGGATGATCAAATCCTTATCTTATGTTGTTTAATGGATTGTGCCCTTAATTTGGTTTAATATGAATATGCACAATCACTTTCAATAAGGGATTCTATGCAACTAAATTAAATGCATGAAACTTAATTAAACTTGAGGAGCTTACCTTATCTCCAGCGATCATCGAAAGAAATAAAAATAAAAATAAAACTAATATGATGCATGCTTTAAGTAATTAGAATTTCTAATCTTGTTAAGAAACTTTTAATTAGGTTTAAGTAGATATTTTTAATTAATTTAAAAAATAAAATAAATAATAATAAAAAAATTTAGGGTTAGGATTCATCTCACCAAGTAGGATTGGAAGCTTCCTCCTTGCTCTAATCTTTTTATTCTTTTTTTATCTATAAAATAAAGAAAAAAAATAGTAAGTAATATTTATAAAAATTAAAAAAATTAAAAATTTATTTATAATTTTATTTACAAAAAAATCAAAGAGATCAAGAATTTTAATGTCCATGCCTTCCCCGACAATAATGCCAAAAACTTAGTGTGTTTGCCTGAATTATTCTTAATTAAAGACTTCAAAAGAAATAAATTTTTATGCCATCCCCGACAATGATGTCAAAAACTTGATAAGAGCGTGATGTTGTCGCTAAGACATTATGTTTATTGATTTAATTTGACTTCTTAAATAATTTAAAAATAGATAGCAAGTAGTGAGTCGGGTCGAATCCACAGAAAAGACAGTGTTTTGATTTTAAAATTTTTAATTTTTTTAAAAAAGAAAAAAAAAATTTTGAAAATAAATTGAAGTCAAAAAATTGAATTATAAATAAAGAGTAAAAATTAAATAGTGCAGAAAATTAAACTTGATACTAAGATCTATTAGTTAGATTTTAGCATCTACTTGCAATAAAATAAAGAGCAATAATTAAAGTATAGAAATTAAATTATAATAAAAATAAAGAGCATAAAAGTAAATATTATATTAATTAAAATTTAAATTCAAAGTTTAAATATATAAATTAAAAAAATAAAAAAAATAAATAAAAATTAGAAAAGTTGATCTTTGATCTTGGATCGATGTCGGCATTGAGATGGTGTAGAAGTCAGCTCTTCTTCGTAGTATCCATTGCCTTGAAGCAGCTTCTAACCCAAGCATGGCTTTAATCTTAACCAAACTCCTTCCCATGACCGAAGATAGATTGATTTGGAGGCCTGGGGTCCTTTAAATAGGTGTTGGAAGGCTAGATATCCTTGCTGCAGGCAATATGGGACTAAGGGAGTGTTTTGATCATCAAAATTGAAGAAATTTGAGTGAAATTTAGATTAAAATAGCCCATGGATGCATTCTGTTGAGTTCTGGTAAAGTCTGGCCGACAAATCTAGATCAAACGGTCTAAAAAAATATCAAAATTGGATATGTAATGGTCTAGATCTAGTCGGATTAAATTCTGACCATTGGATCACGTTAATCAAGAATAAATCTGGCCATTGATCGAAGTTCTGGGTGTTTTAATCAAGTCGGGAGCTTCTTGGACCGTTGGATTTGAGTTTGGAGCACTGTCAGCCATTGGATCGCAATTAGGGAGAGCTGGAAAAATCAAATCAAAGTTGGAAACATCCCCCGCCGTTGGATCTAGACCACAAACCACCACAGCCATCGGATCACACCATTACTATTTATGTGGACCGCATAGACCGACCGTACCATAGATTGCAACTAATTAGCATGCACTTTTGCTTGTGAAATTATCATTTTACCCATATATGCCACAATATATTTCTTGTAGACTCTTTAGCAGTCTAGGTCCACCACATGGCATGCTGTGATTGGGTGTCCTTTGCTGAGCTGGTGGTCCATGCCTGATTTTGTGGATCGACTAATCGGCTTATCTGGTTGAGCTAGCTTGAGTGGCGTGCCGGCTTGGCTTGGCTTTGCGATTTGGCTTGATGAGCTGGCTGAGCTATTTTTTTTTATTTTAATTTTTTCTTTAAAAATTCATATCTTGTCCATTTTAGCTCCATTTTGTTTCAAACTTATTTTGTTACGATAAAAAAACTTTTTATTGATAATAATATTTTATTTTTTAATTAACTTTTTAATTAATAAAAATATTAATTTTTTAAAATAAATATATAAATTGATTATTAGTTTTTAAAAATAAATATTAATTAATAAATTAATGCTTTTATTGATGAATTTATGGTACTTATAAGATTCAAATTAAATTTAAATTAAAAATTATTTTTTTAATTAGTTTTAATTAGATTAAATTTAATTAGACTTGACTTAATTTAAAGATAATTAGATTTTACTATTCAAGTAAAACTTGGATTCAAAGTCTAATTGAATTAGAATTGACAAAATTTTGAGTTAAATTTAAATTAAATTAAAATTAGATTCAAATTAAATATAAATTAAAAATTATTTTATTTTAATTAAATTAAATTAAATTAAAATAATCTTATCTTAATTTGAAGCTAATTAAATTTTATAATCTAATTAGGATTTGAATTCGACATCTAATTGAATTAGATTTGATAGAATTTTGAATTAGATTTGAATTGGATTCGAATCGAATCATGGATCAAGCCTTAATTTATTTAAATTAGATTTAATTTAAGTAAGCTTGATTTAATTTAAGACTAATTGGATTTTATAATTTAAGTAGAACTTGGATTCAAAGTCTAATTGATTTAGATTTGATAGGATTTCGAATTGGATTCGAATTGGATTCAAATTGAATCTAAATTAAAAATTATTTTATCCTAATTAATTTAAATTAAATTAAATTAAACTTATTTTAAAGATAATTAAATTTTGCTATCCAAATAAGACTTGGATTCAAGGTCTAATTAAATTAGGATTGACAGAATTTCAAATTAGATTCGAATCAGATTCAAATTAGATTCGAATTGAATCCAAATTGAAAACCAACTTCTTCTGATTAATTTAAATTAAATTTAATTTAAATAATCTTGGTTTAATTTATGGATTTAAATTTATAATCTAAGTAGATCTTGGATTCAAAGTCTAATTAGATTAGGTTTGGCAAGATTTTGAATTAGATTCGAATCGGATATGAATTAGACCCAAGTCATGTTCTAGATTATTAGCGATAGAAAAGAAATACTATCGTCAATTTTATCGCTAATAATATTTTTAAATAAACTTATTTTTTGATTTATTATTAATATTTTTTTAAAAAAATTATTAATAATGGGGTGATTTTCGCCGCTAATAAATAAAATCTACCATCGCTAATAATTATTTTATATTTAAATATTATAAAAAATTTTAAATAATTTTAGCAATGGCATAAGCCATCGCTAATAACAAAAGAGCCATTGCCAATAGTTCATTATTAGCGATGGCTATGATTTCATCGCTAGTAAATTAAATTCATCATTGCTAATAATTTTTTAATATTTAAATATTATAAAAATAATTTTTTTAGAGATGGCATTTATCATCACTAATAATGAAATTTCCATCACTAATAGTGCTAATAATAGATATTTTTTTCATCAGTATTGTGGTGGTAAAAAGATATTATTAGCAACGAAAAATTTTTCCATCACTAATATTATCGCTAATATTCAAAATTCTTGTAGTGGTCTAGCCTAAATGGAACATCGAGATCATGCTATTTTGGTAGCATCTTAAGCAATTATCTCCACAACGGACTGATAGTCGGCATCCTCTTCCTTGCCTAAATCTATCAATTCCAAAAAAATCATACGTGATGTGCCCAATTAGAATTATAATAGAATGTAGAAAATTAAAATTTTATATTACATTTCTACAATAATACAAGATAACCACCAATCTTTGATCGGTCATGATAAGAACCATGCACAAAGGCCTATACAGATAAGCTAGTACTGCATTGCCTCAACTGAGTCTATGAGAGAAATCTAAATCCTCCAATGGTGGTAAAAACATCAACTTCATCTTGTTAGATGAAGTATCAGACAAAAAGGCAACCTTTATCAATCACAGTACCTGGCTCCTGACATACTATTGCACCATCTCCTCTGGTGCATCATTCCTAATATGAAAATATTGATAGTGATCATCTAAACACTCTATTCTCAGTCGTAAATGATCGAAGGACTAGGCCTTAGGCTCAAATCTTAGTAACCGGAAGCGCATAGTCTACCATTCTGGAATGCTAAGCATGGGATCAGCTGTAACTGCATTATCATCAACTAGTAGTCCAATGAGCATACTAACATCCTGTAATGTGATGGTCGCTTCATCGAATGGAAGATGAAATATATTTGTCTTTGGATGCTATCTCTCAAGTAAGGCAGTAACAAGACCAATATCCATCTATATCTGGCAAATTCGATACACTCCATAAAATTTCAGGTATTGTAAATAATCTATAACTTTAACTGGGATGTTCTCCATCCTCCATAAGTCACCATCGACTCATCGTAATCAGAGGTGTCTGAGCTCCTACAATAAGATAGAATAATTAGATAATATATATGACTTTAACAAGATTCTCTTTATAAAAATATAAATGTAAGAGTAGGAATGGAATGCTTACATTGCCATCTAATATAGCCTATGACCAATGGATCTCCTGCAATGTTAGAATATTATGGTCCGAATGCCATGGATCGTAAGCCATAATACACTAATGAATCTAAAATAATGACATACATTCCAACTTTATTAAAGCATGAGAAATATAATACTCATTAAGTACATGAGAAATATAACTTTGCAAGTATATATAGAATAAGGATTCATCTCTGGACATAGATTACACAACAGTGCAATTATCGAAAATACATAGAATAATGTATAACTCTGACATAGACTTCATAACAGTTTAACTATAAAAAATACAAAGAATAATACACAACTCTAGACATAGACTATCCAACAGTTCAACTATCGAAAATACATAAAACAATATACAATATTGAAAATATATAAAGCAATACATTCTGCTGCCTTTAATTTTTTTTACTATTTGAAGTTGATGTGTGTAGAAATAATCTAAGATAGTGATAATGATTATGACCCTATTCCTTTATAAATGCCATAATGGTTCTTACTTCTTATTTGCCTATCATCCATCTCATTTCGTATCCTTATTGATTTTGGCTTGCCTTTCTGCTCAGAGCTCAAATGATGATGATTAGAAATATATGTGAACATATATGTGGACATCCAATAGTCTTTATATAGTAATGGAGAAAACTCATCACTGCAAGCATTCATATATGCCATAATTGTGTATCCATTATCCATGAATGCACTAAACTGTACAATATTTTTTTGGCACATAACTAATATGTATGAATAGGAATATCTATAGATGCTCCACTTTTCATAGGAATATTTTCTTTTAGTTAAATTCATAGTATGGAAATTATCTTCACCGCTTTACTCGGTGCTTAATCTTCTCATAAATACTTTATATATGCCTTTTTGGAGGTTGAACGCTTTTACTCTGTGCTGGTTAGCTTTAACTTGATCTTTAGCAATTTTAATTACAACATGAGTAGTAAAAAAACTATTTGGGTTCTCCTACAGGTATCTTAAGACTTAGGCATGTCTGGTATTAAAGTATTTTATAAGATGATAAAATATCATTTGAACATAAGCTGTAATTAGCACATTTCTAGCTTCTCGTAAGATACTATTAAAAACCTCTAATAAATTTGTAGTTAAGACATCATAGCATATGCTAGCATCATATGCCAATGTCCACTTCTCTTTTTTTAACTTAGACAGCCAACTCCAAGCCTCTATATTCACTACCTGATCCTACCAATGATAAAGTCAAACTTGCGAACTTAATGAATGCTCCCTGCTTGCCATACTGCTCTTTTAAGTTGTGCATTTTTAAAGTGAGTGTTAAAATTACTATAAACATATGTTAAGCAGTATCAATGATAGGCACATGGTAGACTCCATTCAATAGACTCATCTACAATGGCATTTAATATACTTGAATGTTTGTTAGAAATTAGACATATTCTATTTTTATCTTGTATGATATATATTCTAAGCCGGAAATGAAACTAACTCCAACTAGTAGTCGTTTCCTCATCTATAATTGCATATGCTAAGGGATAAATCTCATTCTCTGCATCAACTTCTGTTACAATTAGCATTTTATCTTTAAACTTCTCATACTAGTGTGTGCCATTGATGCTGATCACAGGATGACAGTGCCTAAAACCCTGGATGGATGGTTGGAAAGCTCAAAAAATATAATTTAAAATCCGCACATCGGAGATTGGGAAGAAATATCATAAAATAATAGTACCAGGGTTTGCATTTTGGAGTGCAATCATATAATAAGATAATTTTGCATAAGATGGCTCTCATTCTTCATAAATATCGATCAATGCCTTTTATTTTCTACACTATACTTTTCTATATGATAATGTGTATTGAAATTGCTCATTAATGATTGCTATAATAGCTTTAACTTTAACACCTGAATCTTCCTCAATAATGTATTGGACTAGTGTACTAATCATCCTTCTACTGATATGTTTGTGGTCTCGACTCAACCTCTTAAACAAACAAGTGTGAGGACTCTCATATCTTGTGATCCGAAAATATCCATACTTTTTCAACAATGCAGCATGAAGCCTTCATTTACATTCTTGTTTATCATCTGATAATATACATCATATGGATCACAACTTTGAATGTGACTAACTATATTATATATCCGATGCTTCCGAATGTGATAAAGATGAACTACTCTTTTTAGGTCATCTTTACTCTCAAACATCAAATCTATAGAAAATTCAGTCATCGAGGAGTCTCAAAATTGATAGTCACAGTTCAATCTTGGACCAACACTAATACCACCACCATGATCTAAATTTAAGTTGCTAAAAATGATGGAAAAATTCTGATTTTTTGGATCAAGTTCGTTCAGATTTGATCGAATCAAGAGAGATATTTCAAAAATTTCTCTTATATATCTAGATCAGATCTGAGATATTTCAGATCTAATTTTATAGATCTAATAAATAAAAATAAAAATAAATTAAATCTAATTAATTTGTATCTTGATGTTGGGTAATCAAATTATCCTTTGATGTGTTAGATATATGTGCCCTAGAAGCCAAAATTGGCTGACACTTATAATACACTTCTAGGGGCAAAATTGTAATTTTGACTATAATTAATGAAATGGGTTATTTTCTATCACACATGTGTATTTAGTGTCTGTGATATATCCTTTGAGTTAATGGTAATGATAATTCATATTTTCAAGAGTTGAAAATTTAAGACATGAATAATCATTATTAACTCATAAATAGCTCCCGACCATAGGATCATCACGAGGATGGTGATTGATCTGGAAGGTTGGTGTACGATCGCTTCTCTTTAGTAGATGAGTCTTGAGTCTACGGTGTGGAGACACTGGAGCGAGAGTACAGGTACTCGTTAGAGAACGAGGGCACTGAGCGTGACCACCTCGAGTAGTCATTAGGAAGTCTACCTTCTCGTCAATGACTGACTCGATGCTGCAGTAGTGTGTCTGGTTCTTTGACCTGAGATGCATCGGCAGTTCACCTTGAGGGTGTTATAGTTTGACTACACCATTACTCGATCTCCTAGCCATATGGAACCCTGAGGTGTATGTTGGCTGTGACATGTTCATTGTAGGAACTGGATTGCATCAAGATAGGATCTATCTACCTCGGTGGTAGAGGAGTAGCCCTATGATGATCATGAGAATCAAGTCCTGAAGCCCATGGCCATGGCAGAGTGAAATAATAGAAAGAGTTTCTATTTTCACACTGGACTCGAATCGAATGATTACATCATATGACAGAGACTAGGGTTTGACGAGTTCACCTTAACCCTAATCTGATCGGGGCTCAAGATAGAAGAACTGAATCACACAGGTAGCTGCACCAAGAGGTTCGCATTAAGCTCTGATGGGTTGCCACCATATACTGCTAGGTGTCATGGTGGATTTTGGGAGCAATTAGAATGATTTAGATGATCGATCATTCTAGCTGTTCGAATCAGAAGAGTTCTGATCCATCGAAAGGAGTTTCGATGATGTCTATGATAGAGATCATGACATATCCCATTACCATACAGAACTGAACCTAACTGGGTCACACAAACAAGGGTTTGAATCTGGTGATCATCAATTGAACTGATCTAGTTCAATTGATCTGAATGAGATTCAATTAGGTTCAAGGAAATCGTGCTAGCACTCGATTGAACCTAACGTTCTTCTTTTACTATCATAAATAAGTTGTCCTGACTGAGCCAAAGGAGTTTGTGCTCAATCAGAGGCCTTCATATGGTCTGACTGGAGGTTGTCCAAGTCAGAATAGGTTGTCTTATTTGTAAGACATTAACCTACCATTTTTGGTCACCTGTCATTTCTTGTTCTTTGACTTTGGTCAAAAGTCTACCTTTGACTGGTCAAACATTGACCATTCACCCTTTGACTTTTGACCACATGTCATGCACCTATTGGAGAGCTGGTGGGGGCTTGTCCCCCTGCCAGAACCTGGCAAGGAGAAGGGCGCACGCCAAGGGTGGCGTGAGCCCAAGTAGGAGGCGCCTAGGAGTCCTTGTTGGACAAGGACTCCACCTCCCTTTAGGATTTCAATTAGAGTTCTACTAAGAATCCAGTTTGACTGGTCTTAGGCGCCCTCTAAGGAGGAATCGAGGGGTCTCTGTTCCAACCAATCAGATTTAGATCTGATTTCACAAAGGGTTGTGATTGGTTGAGAGGAAGAGGAGTTGGATCACAAGAGGTCTATAAATAAGACCCTGCGCCCAACCCTAATTAAAAATGCTATTAGATACGCCCCAAGGCTGCCTCTCCCCTCCTTCTCCATGCCATAGTCTCTTCTCCTCTTGCTCTCCACGTTCAAAAGGTGTTTTGGACTTAGTTTGGTGCGATTCAGATCAAGGAAAGGCGACCAAAAGCAAGAAGGCTGCGCTGCTGCAAAAGGACGACTGCAGATCTTCAAAAGAGTTTTGAAGATCCTCCAGATCAGATCCAGATCTGATTTTTGGAGGTGTGATAGAGAAGAAGAGGATCTCCAAATCCAACTCGAGTGGATATCGGTAGAGGCCAGGCGCTTGCGTGGCTTAGATCCAGAACCTTCCGCTGCAATCAGGATCATCTACAGGGTAATAGGATTACCCAAATCAGGTAAATTAAATTTGATTTAATTTATCTTGTTTTATTTTATTAAAATAATAAGAATCAGATCTAAAACATATCAAGATCTGATTAAGATCAAGAGAAAATTTTTAAAATATATCTCTTGATCTAATCAGATCTGGACGAACCTGGACCGGGAAATCAGGATTTTCCTTCAACTGGTATTAGAGCCATGATTCTAAAATTGTTTAGATCTGATTTTAATTTTATTTTAATTAAAAATAATGTGATTTCAGATGTCACATGAGATGTGATCAGATCTGAAATCAGAAAAATTAAAATTAAATGATTTGGATCTAAGAACATGAGGATATGCATGACTAGTTCTACAATAGAATAGTTCTATAGAATAGTTTTGCATGTCTTTGATTTAATATGATTAAATCATATTTTAGATCTTCTTATTTACTATTTTCTGATATTATAAGTGTTATAATAACATCTGATAAACAGTGAATAAAAATTATTTAATTTTAAATATCATATGAGATATGATAGATGCATGACTAGACTAGTTGTAGAATAGTTCTACATAATTGTCTAGATTAGAATTTATTTTGATTAGATCAATTTAAATCTAATTTTTCAGATTATTATGTGATAATTTAGATCTGAAAACATGCATGATTATGATACATGAGATGTATACAAAATATGCCTTGATTAGATCTAAATTTGTATATGAGATATATGATATAGATCTATAACTATTTTATAGATTTACATGTTCCTGATTAAGGCGTTCCTCTTGGCCGTCCGGTCATAAGAACGAAGAAGGGTTTAAAGGCCCTCTCTTCCCATTCAATGGGGTGTTCTTATGACGTGTAGGGGTGCTGCGTGTTCGTCCTTAATCAGAAACCCAAAACTTACTTTCTGCAAAACCCTAGATCCTGAAACCCTAGGATTTATTATGCATATTTTGTTTATGAACCCAACTTAATTAAGAATTAAGTTTATGAAATATTAATTAGGTCTAAAATTGAGAATTTCAGATCTAAGACATATTCATAATACTGGGTTCGGGCTTGGGTAGCTCAATTAGGTCTAAGCGGTTGATCAAACCGAATCAAGAGTTGGTTAGATGGGATCAAAAATGCTTAAATTGACCAGCCTAATAGGATTAAGTCTGGGTCAAGATCGAGTCACGATCAAGCAAGACCTAATTAGACTCAGAGGTTAGAGTCTGGATTGTAGGCTAACCCAATTAGTTCTGACTCAACAATTTGGTGTCTAAGGTAAGTTTGGCACAGACGACCGACTGGTTTTTAATTGGAAGCTACTCGACCTGAATGCGTTCTTGTGCGAGTTAACGGCATATTCCTTCCACCGGTCTCACTTACCTGGCCATATCTGTTGACACAGTTCTGATCTGAGGTGGTCAATAATCCGAGCTAACCCATGCCACTAGGTTAGTCATAATTGTTATGACTAAGCCAAGTCTAGTTTAATGAGACCTGAATCAATTCTTCCTAAGAAAAGATTAAGTCCGAGGTCTTCCACCATTGTAGACGTGCGGGCCCTTCCCGGGGTTGATTGTTCTCGGCTGGATATAGTGGCTCAGTTGCACCGGGAAGACGCAACCATGTCTATTAGGCATTGGATGCTATGGGCTGGAGGATGAGTTGGGCTCAATATTCCGGATACGGTGAGAGACCCAATTAGGAACTCCAGTCTATGCAAATGGTGGGTCTGACTTAACTAAGGAGTGGATCAATATTTCGGATGCGGTGAGATTCATGAATTAGAGACCAAGTTTGGGTGCACCATGATTAGAGAATCATTGAACAAGAGTTGTTCACTCATTGGCTAACCCATCACCAATAACTGTTAGGTGAGGTGATGAGTCAGTTGGTGAGACCGCACCACCCACTAGAAATCATAAATCGCGGAGATTTTCGCATCTCTATAGAGGGAGTGTAGGGATCCGAGAAAATAGTGGGAGCTAATTTGTTTAAAAATAAAATCACTAAACAAATTGGTCAAGTCAAAATTACAGTATCTAACTAGAATCTTTGACTCTCTACAGGAAAATGTCTGCGTCCAACCCACTGGCACGTATCCTGGACACACATAGACTGACTGGACCCAATTATAAAGATTGGCTCAGGAACTACAAAATTATTTTGGGTTCAGAGAAGTTAACACCATGTTTTGGACCAGGACCCTCCCACCTTACCAGCTCGTCCATCCACTTGAACAGAGAGCGTCTCTGGAAAAATGGATAGACGAAGACAATAAGGCCAGATACTACATGTTGGGCTCGATGTCTGATGAGCTCCAGCGCCAACATGAAGATATCGGGACTGCTCGCCAAATGTTGGCTCACCTACAGGAGATGTTTGGTGAACAGAGTCGCGCAGCCAAATATCAAGTCACGACATGACTTTTTAAGGCTAAGATGCGTGATGGGCAGTCAGTCCAAGATCACTGTCTGACAATGATCAAGGACATGGAAGAGCTTGAGAAGCTCGGTGTGAAGTTAGACTTGGATCTGCAGAACGATATTATTCTGCAATCCTTGACTGATGCATATGGGCAATTCATCATGAATTACCACATGCATAAACTTCAGAATTCCTTGGCCGAGTTAATGAATATGCTGGTTACCGCTGAGCTTTCTATGAAAGGTTCTAAAGGCTCAGTTCTTGCTATGGAACGGACTTCTTCCAAAAGAAAGTCTTATGGAAAGAAAAGGAAGTCTGTGAAAAAGCAAAAGGTAGAAGGATCAAAGAAGAAGAAGGCAGAACCGAAGAAGAAGGTCGATGGCAAAGGAAAGTGTTTCCATTGCAACAGCGACGGCCATTGGAAGCGGAACTGCCCTACTTACCTGGCCACCCTGAAAGAACAAGAAGGAAGGTCCTTCTGGAGGTATGCTCGTTATTGAGTCTAACCTTATGGTTTCTTCTGCATCCAGTTGGGTGCTTGACTCTGGTTCTAGTGCTCATCTGTGCACTTCTATGCAGGGTCTTGAGGATAGCAGGAGGCTGAGGGATGGAGACATGATCCTACGCGTCGGTAATGGAGCAAGAGTTGCTGCAGTAGCCGTGGGAACATACCCTCTGCGATTACCATCTGGTTTAGACTTAGTTTTAAAAAGACTGTTATTATGTGCCTGCAGCTAGCAGGAATTTGATTTCTGTTTCATGCTTAGCACAAGAAGGTTATGTGATCACCTTCTTTAAGGACCATTTGTAACATTCTTTATGAAAGAAATAAAATTGCAAATGGTTTCCTTGTTAATGGTCTTTATCAGTTGCATATTGATGTACCTATTTTAACTATCGAGCAAAACGTGAATGCCAAACGACCTAGGGATAGTCCAAACGATAGATATCTATGGCACTTGAGATTAGGTCATATAGCAGAAGATAGGATTAACAAATTGGAGAAAAATGGGCTATTGAGTCCATTGACTTTTGAGTCATATCCAACTTGTGAATCTTGTCTTCAAGGCAAAATGACTAAACTCCCTTTTGTTGGACATGGGGAAAGGCCACAGATCTCCTTGCCCTAGTACATACTGATGTGTGCGGCCCATTTGATGTGCCGGCTAGAGGCAATTTTATCTACTTCATTACCTTTACCGATGATCTGTCTAGGTATGGGTATGTGTATCTTATGAGACACAAGTCTGAAGCTTTTGAAAAGTTCAAAGAATTCAGACATGAAGTAGAAAAACAAACTGGAAAACCCATTAAGGTTCTTCGATCAGATCGAGGAGGTGAATACCTTAGCCGGGAATTCCTAGACTATCTTAAGGAAAATGGCATAGTCTCTCAATGGACTCCACCAGGAACACCTCAACTCAACGGGGTTTTCAGAATGGAGAAATCGGACTCTATTGGATATGGTTCGATCCATGATGAGCTTCACAGACCTCCCAGATTTTCTTTGGGGACATTCATTATTAACTTCAATCTATTTACTGAATAGGGTTCCCTCTAAAACCGTTCCTACCACACCGTATGAGATATGGCACGGTAAGAAACCAAGTCTGAGTCATCTCAGAATTTGGGGTTGTCCGGCTTATGTCAAAAGACAACAAGCGGACAAGTTAGAATTTAGGTCCTTTAGAGCTCGATTCATAGGATATCCTAAAGAGTCATTAGGATACTATTTCTACATTCCAGAAGACCACAATGTGATTGTGAGTCGACATGCCATATTTCTTGAAAAATAGTTTATTCAAGATAGTGGCGTTGGAAAGCAGATTAAGCTTGATGAGAAAGTCTCACAAGCAGAACGAGCTAAGGACCAAGTGGAACCAAATCAGGTTGAGCCAATAAGAACACTACCTCCTCCACCTCGTAGATCGGAAAGAGTTTCCCATCCCCCTGAAAGATACTTAGGTATTATTTCAGAGGACGTAGAGGAAATGTTTCTCATAGGTAATGGTGCTCATGGTGATGATCCCAAAACCTACAACGAGGCGATATCAGATATCGACTCTGAGAAATGGCTTGAGGCAATGAAGTCAGAGATTGACTCGATGCACTCAAACCAAGTCTGGACCTTGGTAGATCCACCAGAAGGTATAGTACCTATTGGGTGTAAATGGATCTTCAAGAGAAAGATTGGTGCAGATGGGAATGTGGAGACATTCAAGGCTAGATTGGTGGCAAAAGGTTATAGTCAACGTGAAGGCATTGACTATCAGGATACCTTTTCCCCGGTAGCTATGCTAAAATCCATCCGCACATTGCTTCCTGTTGCAGCCTATTTCGATTATGAAATATGGCAAATGGACGTGAAAACGGCATTCCTAAATGGATATCTTGAGGAAGATATCTATATGGAACAGCCGCTAGGTTTCACATCCAGTGATACTGATCACAAGGTTTGCAAGCTGCAAAGGTCCATATATGGACTTAAGCAAGCATCTCGGAGCTGGAACACTCGTTTCAATGATGTGATCAAAAAGTTTGGTTTCATCAAAAATGAAGAGGAACCATGTGTTTTCAAAAAGGGTCAGTGGGAGCGCTGTTGTCTTCCTCGTATTGTACGTGGATGACATCCTCCTTATTGGGAATGATATTCCCATGTTGACATCAGTCAAGATGTGGTTGTCTAAGGAATTCTCCATGAAAGACCTAGGTGAAGCATCCTTTATTCTAGGAATTAAGGTCTATAGGGATAGACCGAATAGGATGCTAGGACTTTCACAGAAAATGTACATAGAGGAAGTACTAAAGAGGTTTAGTATGGAAAACTCTAAGAGGGGATTAATACCCTTCAGACATGGTATTCATCTTTCCAAGAAGATGTGCCCCAGCACACCTGAGGAAATAGAACGCATGAGCAAGATCCCTTATGCTTTTGCAATAGGGAGCCTCATGTATGCCATGCTATGTACACGACCTGATATAGCCCATGCTGTGAGTGTCACAAGCAGATATCAGTCAAATCCAGGTGAAGAACACTGGACTTCTGTGAAATGTATCCTTAAGTACTTGAGAAGAACTAAGGATATGATGTTGGTCTTTGGTAATGGAGAACTCCAAGTTCAGGAATACACAGACTCGGACTTCATGTCCGATATAGATGATCGAAAGTCGACATCTGGAAGTCTGTTTGTGTGCAATGGTGGAGCTGTCAGCTGGAAGAGTTCCAAGCAAACTGTGATAGCAGATTCCACCATGGAAGCAGAATATATAGCTGCATCAGAGGCTGCAAAGGAAGCGTTCTGGTACAAGAAGTTTGCTGCAGAAATTGGAGTAATGCCATCAGATGCCATTCCTCTTTACTGCGACAACAATGGCGCCATAGCCCTTGCTAAGGAGCCGAGGTCTCACCAGAAGTCCAAGCACATTGAGCGGCGATATCATCTCATCCGCGATTACCTTGAGAAAGGTTACGTTGAGGTCAAGAGAGTCAACTCCGTAGATAATGTGGCAGACCCACTTACAAAGCCGTTGGGCCAGCAGAAGATCGAAGCCCACCTTGAGAAGATGGGACTTAGACTTGTAGCCAATTGGCTTTAGGACAAGTGGGAGATTGTTAGATATATGTGCCCTAGAAGCCAGAATTGGCTGACACTTGTAATACACTTCTAGGGGCAAAATTATAATTTTGACTATAATTAATGAAATGGGTTATTTTCTATCACACATGTGTATTTAGTGTCTGTGATACATCCTTTGAGTTAATGGTAATGATAATTCATATTTTCAAGAGTTGAAAATTTAAGACATGAATAATCATTATTAACTCATAAACAGCTCCCGACCATAGGATCATCACGAGGATGGTGATTGATCCGGAAGGTTGGTGTACGATAGCTTCTCTTTAGTAGATGAGTCTTGAGTCTACGGTGTGGAGACACCGGAGCGAGAGTACAGGTACTCGTTAGAGAACGAGGGCACTGAGCGTGACCACCTCGAGTAGTCATTAGGAAGTCTACCTTCTCGTCAATGACTGACTCGATGCTGCAGTAGTGTGTCTGGTTCTTTGACCTGAGATGCATCGGCAGTTCACCTTGAGGGTGTTATAGTTTGACTACACCATTACTCGGTCTCCTAGCCATATGGAACCCTGAGGTGTATGTTGGCTATGACATGTTCATTGTAGGAACTGGATTGCATCAAGATGGAATCTATCTACCTCGGTGGTAGAGGAGTAGCCCTATGATGATCATGAGAATCAAGTCCTGAAGCCCATGGCCATGGCAGAGTGAAATAATAGAAAGAGTTTCTATTTAGATTTTCACATTGGACTCGAATCGAATGATTACATCATATGATAGAGACTAGGGTTTGACGAGTTCACCTTAACCCTAATCTGATCGGGGCTCAAGATAGAAGAACTGAATCACAAAGGTAGCTGCACCAAGAGGTTCGCATTCAGCTCTGATGGGTTGCCACCATATACTGCTAGGTGTCACTGGTGGATTTTGGGAGCAATTAGAATGATTTAGATGATCGATCATTCTAGCTGTTCGAATCAGAAGAGTTCTGATCCATCGAAAGGAGTTTCGATGATGTCTATGATAGAGATCATGACATATCCCATTACCATACAGAACTGACCTAACTGGGTCACACAAACAAGGGTTTGAATCTGGTGATCATCAATTGAACTGATCTAGTTCAATTGATCTGAAT
>QRFJ01000565.1:126787-164768 GCA_006176705.1 Cocos nucifera
TTATTATGTGCCTGCAGCTAGCAGGAATTTGATTTCTGTTTCATGCTTAGCACAAGAAGGCTATGTGATCACCTTCTTTAAGGACCATTGTAACATTCTTTATGAAAGAAATAAAATTGCAAATGGTTTCCTTATTAATGGTCTTTATCAGCTACATATTGATGTACCTGTTCTAACTATCGAGCAAAACATGAATGCCAAACGACCTAGGGATAGTCCAAACGATAGATATCTATGGCACCTGAGATTAGGTCATATAGCAGAAGATAGGATCAACAAATTGGAGAAAAATGGGCTATTGAGTCCATTGACTTTTGAGTCATATCCAACTTGTGAATCTTGTCTTCAAGGCAAAATGACTAAACTCCCTTTTGTTGGACATGGGGAGAGGGCCACAGATCTCCTTGCCCTAGTACATACTGATGTGTGCGGCCCATTTGATGTGCCGGCTAGAGGCAATTTTGTCTACTTCATTACCTTTACCGATGATCTGTCTAGGTATGGGGTATGTGTATCTTATGAGACACAAGTCTGAAGCTTTTGAAAAGTTCAAAGAATTCAGACATGAAGTAGAAAAACAAACTGGAAAACCCATTAAGGTTCTTCGATCAGATCGAGGAGGTGAATACCTTAGCCGGGAATTCCTAGACTATCTTAAGGAAAATGGCATAGTCTCTCAATGGACTCCACCAGGAACACCTCAACTCAACGGGGTTTCAGAATGGAGAAATCGGACTCTATTGGATATGGTTCGATCCATGATGAGCTTCACAGACCTCCCTGATTTTCTTTGGGGACATTCATTGTTAACTTCAATCTTATTTACTGAATAGGGTTCCCTCTAAAAACCGTTCCTACCACACCGTATGAGATATGGCACGGTAAGAAACCAAGTCTGAGTCATCTCAGAATTTGGGGTTGTCCGGCTCATGTCAAAAGACAACAAGCGGACAAGTTAGAGTTTAGGTCCTTTAGAGCTCGATTCATAGGATATCCTAAAGAGTCATTAGGATACTATTTCTACATTCCAGAAGACCACAATGTGATTGTGAGTCGACATGCCATCTTTCTTGAAAAATAGTTTATTCAAGATAGCGGCATTGGAAAGCAGATTAAGCTTGATGAGAAAGTCTCACAAGCAGAAACGAGCTAAGGACCAAGTGGAACCAAATCAGGTTGAGCCAATAAGAACACTACCTCCTCCACCTCGTAGATCGGAAAGAGTTTTCCCATCCCCCTGAAAGATACTTAGGTATTATTTCAGAGGATGTAGAGGAAAATGTTCCTCGTAGGTAATGGTGCTCATGGTGATGATCCCAAAACCTACAACGAGGCGATATCAGATATCGACTCCGAGAAATGGCTTGAGGCAATGAAGTCAGAAATTGACTCGATGCACTCAAACCAAGTCTGGACCTTGGTAGATCCACCAGAAGGTATAGTACCTATTGGGTGTAAATGGATCTTCAAGAGAAAGATTGGTGCAGATGGGAATGTGGAGACATTCAAGGCTAGACTGGTGGCAAAAGGTTATAGTCAACGTGAAGGCATTGACTATCAGGATACCTTTTCCCCGGTAGCTATGCTAAAATCCATCCGCACATTGCTTGCTGTTGCAGCCTATTTCGATTATGAAATATGGCAAATGGACGTGAAAACGGCATTCCTAAATGGATATCTTGAGGAAGATATCTATATGGAACAGCCGCTAGGTTTCACATCCAGTGATACTGATCACAAGGTTTGCAAGCTGCAAAGGTCCATATATGGACTTAAGCAAGCATCTCGGAGCTGGAACACTCGTTTCAATGATGTGATCAAAAAGTTTGGTTTCATCAAAAATGAAGAGGAACCATGTGTTTTCAAAAGGGTCAGTGGGAGCGCTGTTGTCTTCCTCGTATTGTACGTGGATGACATCCTCCTTATTGGGAATGATATTCCCATGTTGACATCAGTCAAGATGTGGTTGTCCAAGGAATTCTCCATGAAAGACCTAGGTGAAGCATCCTTTATTCTAGGAATTAAGGTCTATAGGGATAGACCGAATAGGATGCTAGGACTTTCACAGAAGATGTACATAGAGGAAGTACTAAAGAGGTTTAGTATGGAAAACTCTAAGAGGGGATTAATACCCTTCAGACATGGTATTCATCTTTCCAAGAAGATGTGCCCCAGCACACCTGAGGAAATAGAATGCATGAGCAAGATCCCTTATGCTTCTGCAATAGGGAGCCTCATGTATGCCATGCTATGTACACGACCTGATATAGCCCATGCTGTGAGTGTCACAAGCAGATATCAGTCAAATCCAGGTGAAGAACACTGGACTTCTGTGAAATGTATCCTTAAGTACTTGAGAAGAACTAAGGATATGATGTTGGTCTTTGGTAATGGAGAACTCCAAGTCCAGGGATACACAGACTCGGACTTTCATGTCCGATATAGATGATCGAAAGTCGACATCTGGAAGTCTGTTTGTGTGCAATGGTGGTGCTGTCAGCTGGAAGAGTTCCAAGCAAACGGTGATAGCAGATTCCACCATGGAAGCAGAATATATCGCTGCATCAGAGGCTGCGAAGGAAGCATTCTGGTACAAGAAGTTTGCTGCAGAAATTGGAGTAATGCCATCAGATGCCATTCCTCTTTACTGCGACAACAATGGCGCCATAGCCCTTGCTAAGGAGCCGAGGTCTCACCAGAAATCCAAGCACATTGAGCGGCGATACCACCTCATCCGCGATTACCTCGAGAAAGGTTACGTCGAGGTCAAGAGAGTCAACTCCACAGATAATGTGGCAGACCCACTTACAAAGCCGTTGGGCCAGCAGAAGATCGAAGCCCACCTTGAGAAGATGGGACTTAGACTTGTAGCCAATTGGCTTTAGGACAAGTGGGAGATTGTTAGATATATGTGCCCTAGAAGCCAGAATTGGCTGACACTTGTAATACACTTCTAGGGGCAAAATTATAATTTTGACTATAATCAATAAAATGGGTTATTTTCTATCACATATGTGTATTTAGTGTCTGTGATACATCCTTTGAGTTAATGGTAATGATAATTCATATTTTCAAGAGTTGAAAATTTAAGACATGAATAATCATTATTAACTCATAAAATGCTCCCGACCATAGGATCATCACGAGGATGGTGATTGATCCGGAAGGTTGGTGTACAATCGCTTCTCTTTAGTAGATGAGTCTTGAGTCTACGGTGTGGAGACACCGGAGCGAGAGTACAGGTACTCGTTAGAGAACGAGGGCACTGAGCGTGACCACCTCGAGTGTCATTAGGAAGTCTACCTTCTCGTCAATGACTGACTCGATGCTGCAGTAGTGTGTCTGGTTCTTTGACCTGAGATGCATCGGCAGTTCACCTTGAGGGTGTTATAGTTTGACTACACCATTACTCGGTCTCCTAGCCATATGGAACCCTGAGGTGTATGTTGGCTATAGCATGTTCATTGTAGGAACTGGATTGCATCAAGATGGAATCTATCTACCTCGGTGGTAGAGGAGCAGCCCTATGATGATCATGAGAATCAAGTCCAGAAGCCCATGGCCATGGCAGAGTGAAATAATAGAAAGAGTTTCTATTTAGATTTTCACATTGGACTCGAATCGAATGATTACATCATATGACAGAGACTAGGGTTTGACGAGTTCACCTTAACCCTAATCTGATCGGGGCTCAAGATAGAAGAACTTAATCACACAGGTAGCTGCACCAAGAGGTTCGCATTCAGCTCTGATGGGTTGCCACCATATACTGCTAGGTGTCACTGGTGGATTTTGGGAGCAATTAGAATGATTTAGATGATCGATCATTCTAGCTGTTCGAATCAGAAGAGTTCTGATCCATCGAAAGGAGTTTCGATGATGTCGATGATAGAGATCATGACATATCCCATTACCATACAGAACTGAACCTAACTGGGTCACACAAACAAGGGTTTGAATCTGGTGATCATCAATTGAACTGATCTAGTTCAATTGATCTGAATGAGATTCAATTAGGTTCAAGGAAAATCGTGCTAGCACTCGATTGAACCTAACGTTCTTCTTTTACTATCATAAATAAGTTGTCCTGACTGAGCCAAAGGAGTTTGTGCTCAATCAGAGGCCTTCATATGGTCTGACTGGAGGTTGTCCAAGTCAGAAAAGGTTGTCTTATTTTGTAAGACATTACCTGCCATTTTTGGTCACCTGCCATTTCTTGTTCTTTGACTTTGGTCAAAAGTCTACCTTTGACTGGTCAAACGTTGACCATTGACACTTTGACTTTTGACCACATGTCATGCACCTATTGGAGAGCTGGTGGGGGCTTGTCCCCCTGCCAGAACCTGGCAAGGAGAAGGGCGCACGCCAAGGGTGGCGTGTGCCCAAGTAGGAGGCGCCTAGGAGTCCTTGTTGGACAAGGACTCCATCTCCCTTTTTGGATTCCAATTAGAGTTCTACTAAGAATCCAAGTTTGACTGGTCTTAGGCGCCCTCTAAGGAGGAATCCAGGGGACTCTATTCCAACCAATCAGATTTAGATCTGATTTCACAAAGGGTTGTGATTGGTTGAGAGGAAGAGGAGTTGGATCACAAGAGGTCTATAAATAAGACCCTGCGCCCAACCCTAATTCTAAAATGCTTAATTGATCCATGCCCCAAGGCTGCCTCTCCCCTCCTTCCTCCATGCCATAGTCTCTTCTCCCTCTTGCTCTCCACGTCCAAAAGTGTTTTGGACTTAGGTTGGTGCGATTCCAGATCAAGAAAAGGCGATCAAAAGCAAGAAGGCTGCGCTGCTGCAAAAGGACGACTGCTGATCTTCAAAAGAGTTTTGAAGATCCTCCAGATCAGATCCAGATCTGATTTTTGGAGGTGTGATAGAGAAGAAGAGGATCTCCAGATCCAACCCGAGTGGATACCGGTAGAGGCCAGGCGCTTGCGTGGCTAGATCCAGAACCTTCCGCTGCAATCAGGATCATCTACAGGGTAATAGGATTACCCAAATCAGGTAAATTAAATTTGATTTAATTTATCTTATTTTATTTTATTTTATTAAAATAATAAGAATCAGATCTGAAACATATCAAGATCTGATTGAGATCAAGAGAAAAATTTTTTGAAATATATCTCTTGATCTAATCAGATCTGAACGAACCTGGACCGGGAAATCAGGATTTCCTTTCAACTGGTATCAGAGCCATGGTTCTAAATTTATTTAGATCTGAATTTTAAATTTTATTTTAATTAAAAAATAATATGATTTTAGATGTCACATGAGATGTGATCAGATCTGAAATCAGAAAAATTAAAATTAAATGATTTGGATCTAAGATTAGAAGATATGCATGACTAGTTCTAGAAATAGAATAGTTCTATAGAATAGTCTTGCATGTTTTGATTTAATCTGATTAAATCATATTTTAGATCTTATTTATTTACTATTTTTTGATATTATAAGTGTTATAATAACATCTGATAAAATAGTAAATAAAAATTATTTAATTTTAAATATCATATGAGATATGATTGATGCATGTCTAGACTAGTTGTAGAATAGTTCTACATAATTGTCTAGATTAGAATTTATTTTGATTAGATCAATTTAAATCTAATTTTTTAGATTATTATGAGATAATTTAGATCTGAAAATATGCATGATTTGATACATGAGATGTATGCAAAATATGCCATGATTAGATCTAATTTGTATATGAGATATATGATATAGATCTATAAACTGTTTTGTAGATATTACATGTTCCTGATTAAGGCGTTCCTCTTGGCCGTCCGATCATAAGAACGAAGAAGGGTTTAAAGGCCCTCTCTTTCCCATTCGATGGGGTGTTCTTATGACGTGTAGGGGTGCTGCGTGTTCGTCCTTAATCAGAAACCCAAAACTTACTTTCTGCAAAACCCTAGATCCTGAAACCCTAGGATTTATTGTGCATATTTTGTTTATGAACCCAACTTAATTAAGAATTAAGTTTATGGAAATATTAATTAGGTCTAAAATTGAGAATTTCAGATCTAAGACATATTCATAATACTGGGTTCGGGCTTGGGTAGCTCAATTAGGTCTAAGCGGTTGATCAAACCGAATCAAGAGTTGGTTAGATGGGATCAACAATGCTTAAATTGACCAGCCTAATAGGATTAAGTCTGGGTCAAGATCGAGTCACGATCAAGCAAGACCTAATTAGGCTCAGAGGTTAGAGTCTGGATTGTAGGCTAACCCAATTGGTTCTGACTCAACAATTTGGTGTCTAAGGTAAGTTTGGCACATACGACCGACTGGTTTTTAATTGGAAGCTACTCGACCTGAATGCATTCTTGTACGAGTTAATGGCATATTCCTTCCACCGGTCTCACTTACCTGGCCATATCTGTTGACACAGTTCTGATCTGAGGTGGTCAATAATCCGAGCTAACCCATGCCACTAGGTTAGTCATAATTGTTATGACTAAGCCAAGTCTAGTTTAATGAGACCTGAATCAATTCTCCCTAAGAAAAGATTAAGTCTGAGGTCTTCCACCATTGTAGATGTGCGGGCCCTTCCCGGGGTTGATTGTTCTCGGCTGGATACAGTGGCTCAGTTGCACCGGAAAGATGCAACCATGTCTATTAGGCATTGGATGCTATGGGCTGGAGGATGAGTTGGGCTCAATATTTCGGATACGGTGAGAGACTCAATTAGGAACCCAGTCTATGCAAATGGTGGGTCTGACTTAACTAAGGAGTGGATCAATATTCCGGATACGGTGAGATTCATGAATTAGAGACCAAGTTTGGGTGCACCATGATTAGAGAATCATTGAACAAGAGTTGTTCACTCATTGGCTAACCCATCACCAATAACTGTTAGGTGAGGTGATGAGTCAGTTGGTGAGACCGCACCACCCACTAGAAATCATTAATCGTGGAGATTTTCGCATCTCTACAGAGGGAGTGTAGGGATCCGAGAAAATAGTGGGAGCTAATTTGTTTAAAAATAAAATTCCTAAACAAATTGGTCAAGTCAAAATTACAGTATCTAACTAGAATCTTTGACTCTCTATAGGAAAAATGTCTGCGTCCAACCCATTGGCACGTATCCTGGACACACATAGACTGACTGGACCCAATTATAAAGATTGGCTCAGGAACTACAAAATTATTTTGGGTTCAGAGAAGTTAACACCATGTTTTTGGACCAGGACCCTCCCACCTTACCAGCTCGTCCATCCATCTGTTGAACAGAGAGAGCATCTCTGGAAAAAATGGATTGACGAAGATAATAAGGCCAGATACTTACATGTTGGGCTCGATGTCTGATGAGCTCCAGCGCCAACATGAAGATATCGGGACTGCTCGCCAAATGTTGGCTCACCTGCAGGAGATGTTTGGTGAACAGAGTCGCGCAGCCAAATATCAAGTCACGAAATGACTTTTTAAGGCTAAGATGCGTGATGGGCAGTCAGTCCAAGATCACTGTCTGACAATGATCAAGGACATGGAAGAGCTTGAGAAGCTCGGTGTGAAGTTGGACTTGGATCTTGCAGAACGATATTATTCTGCAATCCTTGACTGATGCATATGGGCAATTCATCATGAATTACCACATGCATAAACTTCAAAATTCCTTGGCCGAGTTGATGAATATGCTGGTTACCGCTGAGCTTTCTATGAAAGGTTCTAAAGGCTCAGTTCTTGCTATGGAACGGACTTCTTCCAAAAGAAAGTCTTATGGAAAGAAAAGAAAGTCTGTGAAAAAGCAAAAGGTGGAAGGATCAAAGAAGAAGAAGGCAGAACCGAAGAAGAAGGTCCGATGGCAAAGGAAAGTGTTTCCATTGCAACAGCGACGGCCATTGGAAGCGGAACTGCCCTACTTACCTGGCCACCCTGAAGAACAAGAAGGAAGGTCCTTCTGGAGGTATGCTCGTTATTGAGTCTAACCTTACGGTTTCTTCTGCATCCAGTTGGGTGCTTGACTCTGGTTCTAGTGCTCATCTGTGCACTTCTATGCAGGGTCTTGAGGATAGCAGGAGGCTGAGGGATGGAGACATGATCCTACGCATCGGTAATGGAGCAAGAGTTGCTGCAGTAGCCGTGGGAACATACCCTCTTCGATTACCATCTGGTTTAGACTTAGTTTTAAAAGACTGTTATTATGTGCCTGCAGCTAGCAGGAATTTGATTTCTGTTTCATGCTTAGCACAAGAAGGTTATGTGATCACCTTCTTTAAGGACCATTGTAACATTCTTTATGAAAGAAATAAAATTGCAAATGGTTTCCTTGTTAATGGTCTTTATCAGTTGCATATTGATGTACCTGTTTTAACTATCGAGCAAAACGTGAATGCCAAACGACCTAGGGATAGTCCAAACGACAGATATCTATGGCACCTGAGATTAGGTCATATAGCAGAAGATAGGATTAACAAATTGGAGAAAAATGGGCTATTGAGTCCATTGACTTTTGAGTCATATCCAACTTGTGAATCTTGTCTTCAAGGCAAAATGACTAAACTCCCTTTTGTTGGACATGGGGAAAGAGGGCCACAGATCTCCTTGCCCTAGTACATACTGATGTGTGCGGCCCATTTGATGTGCCGGCTAGAGGCAATTTTGTCTACTTCATTACCTTTACCGATGATCTGTCTAGGTATGGGTATGTGTATCTTATGAGACACAAGTCTGAAGCTTTTGAAAAGTTCAAAGAATTCAGACATGAAGTAGAAAAACAAACTGGAAAACCCATTAAGGTTCTTCGATCAGATCGAGGAGGTGAATACCTTAGCCGAGAATTCCTAGACTATCTTAAGGAAAAATGGCATAGTCTCTCAATGGACTCCACCAGGAACACCTCAACTCAACGGGGTTTCAGAATGGAGAAATCGGACTCTATTGGATATGGTTCGATCCATGATGAGCTTCACAGACCTCCCTGATTTTCTTTGGGGACATTCATTATTAACTTCAATCTATTTACTGAATAGGGTTCCCTCTAAAACCGTTCCTACCACACCGTATGAGATATGGCACGGTAAGAAACCAAGTCTGAGTCATCTCAGAATTTGGGGTTGTCCGGCTCATGTCAAAAGACAACAAGCGGACAAGTTAGAATTTAGGTCCTTTAGAGCTCGATTCATAGGATATCCTAAAGAGTCATTAGGATACTATTTCTACATTTCAGAAGACCACAATGTGATTGTGAGTCGACATGCCATATTTCTTGAAAAACAGTTTATTCAAGATAGTGGCGTTGGAAAGCAGATTAAGCTTGATGAGAAAGTCTCACAAGCAGAACGAGCTAAGGACCAAGTGGAACCAAATCAGGTTGAGCCAATAAGAACATTACCTCCTCCACCTCGTAGATCGGAAAGAGTTTCCCATCCCCCTGAAAGATACTTAGGTATTATTTCAGAGGACGTAGAGGAAATGTTCCTCATAGGTAATGGTGCCTTCTTTCGATGATCTGAGTCAAAACTTCTTTCGATGATCTGAGTCATCTCTACAGCAGTGTTGCCTTCTTTCTTTCTTATCAGCTTTCTCTAACTGGATCGCACAAATAAGAGTTTGGATCTAGATATCATCAATTGGACTAATCCAGTTCAATTGATTTGAATAAGATTCAATTAGGTTCAAAAAAATCGTGCTAGCACATGATTGAGCCTAACGTTCTTCTTCTACTATCATTAAAAGTTATCTCGACTGAGCCAAATATATTTGTGCTCACTCAAGTACCTTTACTTGGTCTGACTGGAGCTTGTCCAAATCAGAAAAGGGTTGTATTAATTTATAAGATAAATTTAAGACAACACCTGTCATTTTTCATCACGTGCTAATTTTTGTCTTTGACTTTGGTCAAACGTTGACCTTTGATACTTAGACATCTGCCCACGTGTCATGCACCTATAGGAGAGCAGATAGGGGCTTGTCCCCTTACTAGAAATTAGAAAGGAGGAGGTGCATTCCTAGGAAGGCGTGCGCTTATGGATAGGGATGCCTGGAGTTCCATACTCCAGGTTGCTTCTAGGATTCTACTTAGGTGGCGCCAACCTATAGACTTTGATCAGTCTTAGGTGCCATCTAAGGGTGAATTAAAGGAGCTCTTATCTAATTAGATTAGATGATGTCATCCCATCAATCATATTTAGATTTGATTGCATGAAGCAACGTGATTGGTCGGAATGATGTGGCACTGCATGGTGCAGTAGGGTCTATAAAAACCCTGTCTACGCCCAACTTTGATAGAGTTCTCTCTTAGCCCATGCCCCAAGGCTGCCCCTCTCCCTCCTCCATGCCAACTTTTGATCCTCTCTCTCCTGTCCATGCTCAAGAAAATTTGGACTCCAATTTGGTGCGATCCAAGCAAGAGAAAGTTGATGAGAAAGAAAGAAGGCAGCACTACTGCAGAGACGACTGCAGATCTTTAAAAGAAGTTTTGAAGATCCTCTAAATCAGATTCAGATATGATATTTAGAGAGATGATAAAGAAGAAGAAGATCTCTAGATCCAGTTTGAGTGGATACCGGTAGAGGCCAGGTGCTTGCATGGCTAGATCCAGAACCTCAGGCAATCAACAGGATCATCAAAGGGTAATCTGATTACCCAACATCAAGGTACAAATTAATCAGATTTAATTTATTTTTATTTTTATTTATTAGATCTATAAAATTAAATCTAAAATATCTCAAATTTGATTTAGATATATGAGAGAAATTTTTGAAATATCTCTCTTGATTCGATCAAATCTGAACAAACCTAATCCAAAAAATCAGGATTTCCTCTTCAACTGGTATCAGAGCCAAGTTCTCTAAATTATTTAAATTTAATTTTAATTTATTTTTGATTTAATAATTAGATAATTTTATATATCACAGGAGATGTGATTAGATCTAAAATTAAAAAAATTAAAACTAAATAATTTAGATCTAAGTTTTACATGATGCATGACTAGTTGTAAAATAGAATAGTTCTATACATAGTCTTGCATGTTCATAATTTAATTGATTAAGTTATGATTTTAGATCTATTTATTTACTATTTTTTAATATTATAAATATTATAATAAGATGTAAAAAATAGTAAATAAAATTATTTAATTTTTAGATCATATGAGATATGATGAATGCATGTTTAGACTAGTTGTAGAATAGTTCTATATAATTATCTAGATTAGAATTTATTTTGATGTGATCAATTTAAATTTAATTTTTTAGATAATTATGGGATAATTTAGATCTAAAAATATTAATGATATGATATATGAGATGTATGCAAAATATATTTATAGTTAGATCAATTTTTGTATATGAGATATATGATGTAGATCTAACTAGTTTTGTAGTTTTATATATTTTTGATTAAGGCATTTCCCTTGGCCATCCGATCATAAGAATAAAGTAGGATTTAAATATCCTCTCCTTCCATTTGATGGAATGTTCTTATAATGTGTAGAGGTGCTGCGCGTTCGTCTTTAATTAGAAATCAAAAACTTACTTTCTGCAAAATCTTAGATCCTGAAATCCTAGGATTTAATATACATGTTTTATTTATGAACCCTAAACTTAATTAAGAATTAAGATCATGAAATATTAATCAGATCTAAAATTAAAAATTTTAGATCTAAGACATATTCATAATATTGGGTTCGAGCTTGGGTAGCTCAATTACGTCTAAGAGGTTGATCAAACCGAATCAAGAGTTGGTTAGATGGGATCAATAGTGCTTAAATTGATCAGTCTAATAGGATTAAGTCTGGGTCAAGATCGAGTCACGTGAGTGATCGATCAAGCTAAGACCTAATTTGGCTCAGTGGTTAGAATCTAAATTGTAGGCTAACCCGATTGATTTTGGCTCAATAATTTGGTGTTTAAGGTAAGTTTGGCAGATACGATCGACTAATTTTTAATTGGAAGCTACTCGACTTGAATGCATTTTTGTCGAGTTAATGGCATATCTCTTCTATCGGTTTCACTTCCATGGCCATATTTGTTGGCTCAGTTCTGATATGAGGTGGTCAATAATTCGAGCTAACCCATGCCACTAGGTTAGTCATAATGGTTATGACTATGTCAAGTATAGTTTAATGAGACCTAAATCAAATCTCTCTAAGAAAAGATTAACTCTAAGATCTTCCACCATTATAGATGTGTGGGCCCTTCCTGGGGTTGATTGTTCTCGACTGGTTACAGTGGTTCTATTGCACCGAAAAGATGCAACCATGTCTATTAGACATTGGATGCTATGGGCTGGAGGATGGATTGGATTCAATATTTCAAACACGATGAGAGACTCAATTAGGAATCCAATCTATGCAAATGGTGGGTCTGACTTAACTAAGGAGTGGATCAATATTTCGGACACGGTAAGATCTATAAATTAGAGATCAAGTTTGGGTGCACCATGATTAGAGAATCATTGAATAAGAGTTGTTCACTCATTAGCTAATCCATCACCAATAACTGTTAGGTGAGGTGATGAATCAGTTGGTGGGACCGCATCATCCATTAGAAATCATTAATCGTGGAGATTTTTGCATCTCTATAGAGAGAGTGTAGGGATCCAAGAAAATAGTGAAAGCTAATTTATTTAAAAATAAAATTCTTAAATAAATTGGTCAAGTCTTAATTACAATATCTAACTAGAAACTTTGACTCTCTATAGAAAAATATCTACATCCAACCCACTAGCACGTATCCTGGACACCCATAGACTGATCGGATCCAATTACAAGAATTGGCTCTAAAATTTTAAAATTATTTTGGGTTTTGAGAAGTTAACTCATGTATTGGATCAGGACCCTCCCATCTTACCAGCTCGTCCATCTGTTAAACAGAGAGCGTCTCTTGAAAAGTAAACGGATGAAGATAACAAGGCCAGATACTACATGTTGGGCTCGATGTCTGATGAGCTTCAGCATCGATATGAAGATATTAGGACTGTCCGCCAAATGTTGGCTCACCTACAAGAGATGTTTGATGAACAGAGTCGTGCAGCCAAGTATCAAGTCACTAAATGACTTTTCAAGACTAAAATGCATGATGGACAGTCAGTCCAAGATCATTGTCTGATGATAATTAAGAACTCGGAAGAGCTTGAGAAGTTCGAAATGAAGTTGGACCTGGATCTACAGAATGATATAATTCTATAATCCTTGACTGATGTATATGGGCATTTCATCATGAACTATATATGCATAAACTTCAAAATTTTTTGATCGAACTTATGAATATGCTGGTTACTGCTGAGCTTTCTATGAAAGATTCTAAAGGCTCAGTGCTTGCTATGGAATAGAGTTCTTTCAAGAGAAAGTCTTTTGGAAAGAAGAAGAAGTTCATGAAAAAGTAAAAAATGGAAGGAGGAAAGAAGAAAAAGACAAAGCCGAAGAAGAAAGCCGTTGACAAAGAAAAGTATTTTCATTGCAATAATGATGGCCACTGAAAGCGGAACTGCCCTACTTACCCGACCATCCTGAAGAATAAGAAGGCGGATCCTTCTGGAGGTATGCTCGTTATTGAGTCTAACCTTACGGTTTTTTTTGCATCTAATTGGGTGCTTGACTCTGGTTCTAGTGCTCATTTATGCACTTCCATATAGGATCTTGAGGATAGCAGGAGGCTGAGGGATGGCAAGATCATCCTATGCATCAAAAATAGAGTAAGAGTTGCTACCGTGGTGGTGAAAATATATCTTCTTCGACTACCATCTGGTTTAGACTTAGTTTTAAAAGATTGTTATTATGTGCCTACAGCAAGCAGGAATTTGATTTCTGTTTCATGCCTAGCACTAGAAGGCTTTGTAATTAGTTTTCTTAAGTACCATTGTAACATTCTTTATAAAAAAAATAAAATTGCAAGTAGTTTTGTTATTAACGATCTTTATTAGTTACATATTGATGTATTTATTTTTAATATCGAGCAAAATATGAATACCATGAAATGACCTAGGGATAGTCCAAACGATAGGTATCTATGGCACCTAAGATTAGGTCATATAGTAGAAGATAGGGTTAACAAATTGAAGAAAACTGGACTGTTGAGTCCGTTGACTTTCGAGTCATATCCAATTTATGAATCTTGTCTTCATGGTAAAATAACTAAGTTCTCTTTTATAGGACATAGGAAAAGGGCCATGGATCTTCTTGCCTTAGTACATACTGATGTGTGCGGCCCATTTGATATGTTGGCTAGAGGCAATTTTGTCTACTTCATTATCTTTATCGATGATCTATCTAGGTATGGGTATGTGTATCTTATGAGACACAAGTCTGAAGCTTTTGAAAAGTTTAAGAAATTCAGACATGAAGTAGAAAAATAAACTGAAAAATTCATTAAGATTTTTCGATCAGATCGAGGAGGTGAATACCTTAGTCGGAAATTCTTGGACTATCTCAAGAAAAATGGCATAGTCTCTCAATGGACTCCACCTGGAATACCTCAACTCAATGGAATTTTAGAACGAAGGAACCGGATCCTATTAGATATGGTCTGATCCATGATGAGCTTCATAGACCTTTCTGATTATCTTTGGGGATACTCTTTGTTAACTGCAATATATTTACTGAATAAGATTTCTTCTAAAACCATTCCTACCACACCATATGAGATATGGCATAGTACGAAACCAAGTTTGAGTCATCTCAGAATTTGGGGTTGTCCGGCTCATGTCAAAAGACAACAAGCGGATAAGTTAGACTTCAGATCCTTTAGAGCTCGATTTATAGGATATCCTAAAGAATCATTAGGATATTATTTCTACATTCTAGAAGATCACAATGTGATTATGAGTTGACATACCATCTTTCTTGAAAAATAGTTTATTCAAGATAGCGGTATTGAAAAGTAGATTAAGCTCGATGAGAAAGTCTCACAAGAACAACGAGCTAAGGACCAATTGGAACCAAATCATGTTGAGCCAATACAATCACTATCTCCTACACCTTGTAGATCGGAAAGGATTTTCCATCCCCCTGAGAGGTACTTAGGTACTATTTCAGAGGAAGTAGAGAAAATATTCCTCATAGGTAATGGGGTTCATGGTGATGATCCTAAAACCTATAACGAGGCGATATCGGATATCGAGTCCATGAAATGGCTAGAGGTAATGAAGTCAGAGATTAACTCGATGAACTCAAACCAAGTTTGGACCTTGGTAGATCCACTAGAAGGTATAGTACCTATTGGGTGTAAATGGATCTACAAGAGAAAGATTGGTGTAGATAGAAATATGGAGACACTCAAAGCTAGATTAATGGCAAAAGATTATAGTCAGCATGAAGGCATTGACTATCAGGATACTTTTTCGCCAGTAGCTATGCTAAAATCCATTCGCACATTGCTTGCTGTTGTAGTCTATTTCGACTATGAAATATGACAAATAGATGTGAAAACAACATTCTTAAATGGATATCTTGAGGAAGATATCTATATGGAATAGCCGCTAGGTTTCATATCCAGTGATGCTGATCACAAGGTATACAAGCTGCAAAGGTCCATATATGGATTTAAGCATGCATCTTGGAGCTGGAACACTCATTTTAATGATGTGATCAAATTATTTGGTTTCATCAAAAATGAGGAAGAGCTGTGTATCTTCAAAAAGGTCAGTGGGAGCGCTGTTATCTTCCTCGTATTGTACATGGATGATATCCTCCTTATTGGAAATAATATTTTCATATTGACCACAGTTAAAATATGGTTATCTAAAGAATTCTCCATGAAAGACTTAGATGAAGCATCCTTTATTCTAGGAATTAAGGTCTATAGAGATAGACCGAATAGGATGCTAGGACTTTCATAGAAGATGTACATAGAGAAAGTGCTACAGAGGTTTAGCATGAAAAACTCTAAGAGGGGATTAGTACCCTTCAGATATGGTATTCATCTTTTCAGGAAGATGTGCCCTAGCACACCTGAGGAAATAGAATGCATGAGCAAGATCCCTTATGCTTCAACAATAGGAAGCCTCATGTATGCCATATTATGTACACGATTGATATAGCCCATGCTGTGAGTGTCATGAGTAGATATCAGTTGAATTCAAGTGAAGAACACTGAACTTCTATGAAATGTATCCTTCGATACTTAAGAAGAACTAAGGATATGTTGTTGGTCTTTGGTAATGGAGAACTCCAAGTCCAAGGATATATAGATTTGGATTTTATTTCCGATGTAGATGATCAAAAGTCGACATCTGGGAATTTGTTTGTGTGTAATGATGGTGCTGTCAGTTGGAAGAGTTCCAAGCAAACTATGATAGTGGATTCCACCATGGAAGCAAAATACATTGCTGCGTTAGAAGCTGTGAAGGAGGCATTTTGGTACAAAAAGTTTGCTGTAGAGATCGGGGTGATGCCATCATATGCCATTCCTCTATACTGCGACAATAATGGTGCCATAGCTTTAGCTAAAGAGCCAAGGTCTCACCAAAAATCTTAGCACATCGTGCGGCGATACCATCTCATCCACGAATACCTTGAGAAGGATTACGTCGAGGTCAAGAGAGTCGACTTCGCAGACAATGCGATGGATCTGCTTACAAAGTCGTTGGGCCAATAGAAGATCGAAGCCCATCTTGAGAAGATGGGGCTTAGATTTGTAGCCAATTGGCTTTAGATCAAGTAGAAGTTTGTTAGATATGTGTGCCCTAGAAGCTAGAATTGGCTGATATTTGTAATACACTTCTAGAGGCAAAATTATAATTTTGACTATAAATAATAAAATAAATTATTTTCTATCATAAATATGTATTTAGTGTCTGTGATACATCCCTTGAGTTAATGATAGTAGAAGAAGAATGTTAGGCTCAATCGTGTGCTAGCACGATTTTCTTGAACCCAATTAAATCTTATTCAATTCAATTGAACTGGGTTAGTCCAATTAATGATATCCAGATCCAAACCCTTGTTTGTGTGATCCAGTTAGGTTTAGTTCTATATGGTAATGGGATATGTCGTGATCTCTATCATTGACATCATTGAAACTCCTTTCGATGGATTAGAACTCTTCTGATTTAGACAACTAGAATGATCGATCATCTAAATCATTCTAATTGCTCTCAAAATCTATTAGTGACACCTAGCAGTATATGGTGGCAACCCATCAAAACTGAAAATAAATCTCTTGGTGCAGCTACTTGTGTGATTAAGTTCTTCTATCTTGAGCCTCGATCAGATTAGGGTTAAGGTGAACTCGTCAAACCCTAATTTCTATCATATGATTTAATCATTCGATTCAAGTTCGATGTGAAAATCTTAATAGAAACTCTTTCTATTATTTCACTCTACCATGGCCATGGACTTATGGACTTGATTCTTATGATCCTCATAGGGCTGCTCTTCATCCACCGAGGTAGATAGATTCTTTCTTGGTGCAATCCAATTCCTACAATGAACATGCTATAGTCAACATACACCTCAGGATTTCAAATGGCTAGGAGATCGAGTCATGATGTAGTCAAACTATAACACCCTCAAGGTGAATTGCCGATGCACCTTAGGTCAAAGAACCAGACACACCACTGCAGCTTCGAGTAGTTATCGACGAGAAGGTAGACTTTCTTATGACTGCTCGAGGTGGTCACGCTCAATGCCTTCGTTCTTTAACGAGTATCTATACTCTCACTCTGATATCTCTACACCATAGACTCAAGACTCATCTACTATAAAGAAGTGATTGTACACCAACCTTCCAGATCAATCACCATCCTCATGATGATCCTACGGTCGGGAGCATTTTATGAGTTAATAACAAAAATTCATGTCTTAAATTTTCAACTCTTGAGAATATGAATTATCATTACCATTAACTCAAGGGATGTATCACAGACACTAAATACACATTTATGATAGAAAATAATTTATTTTATTATTTATAATTAAAATTATAATTTTGTCCCTAGAAGTGTATTACAAGTGTCAGTCAATTCTGGCTTCTAGGGCACACATATCTGATAAAAAAAATATGTTAGTTCATGCAAACGAGGTTCAGGTTCTCCTATATTATTATTGGATAGATCATCCTAATCACCATCTTTATTTTCACCATTATTACTATCCTCATCAAGCCATTCTTCTTCAGCCTCATTCTCATTTGGCTCAAAATCTTGATTATCAAAATTTATTTTAGTACTGACCCAATCATTGTCCCCCATTTGAGTGTCGTATCCTGCACTTACTACTACTTCCATCGTAAGAGAAGTCACCATGGGATTTTGAATAATTAGATAACTAGGGCCAACAGAATTAGAATGTTGTTCTACAAATATGGCCTTAGCACCAATGATTTGCACCATAGACTTAAGAAAGATGAGGAAGATCCAAGAGTATTGCCTTTTCGGGTTAAAAGTCCACTAAAGTACCCAAACATCGATACTATCATTTGTGTAGTATTTTTATTAGAGGATATATTTTTTTTCAATATATAATTCGATATATTGATATTCTAGAAATTTTTAAAAAAATGTCAACATTTCTTGGATATCTTCATCGTCATCAATTGGAACTAAGATATACTTGGTCTGCATTAACTATTCCGATAAATTAGAAAATCTCCACCTCAATTTAATATCATATTTTTCTATCTATAGAAATACCACTATTTAAATGGTCCAATAATTTTTGATGTGATAATAATGAAAATAGCCTAACCATCCGGCTCGCAGGCTGACTGTACTGCACATCATTTATGTTATTTTTTATTATGCCATTATAATACAGTAGTAAACGAACCCAAGCATTGGTCATTTTCTTAGAAAATTCTATAATAATATCAAAATCTAAATATTTAATATTAATAATTATTTTGATAAAATAGCTTATATAATAAATATGACCTATCATCAACTAATCGGTATAGAAAGTCTTATCCTATTCAAAAATTATATTAATTCTATATATAAGTACAGTAATTAAACGATACGTAATAGAGATCGAAAAAAATTTTGTTAGCATTTTTCTTAGTTCTCTCCATACGGCTGAAGATACGTGAGAACTAAAAGAAAATATTATCCAAAATTTTTCTTGAATCCTCTGCATATTATTTGATTATTGTAATTACTTATAGAATTAATTATAGTTCCCAAACTATTCAAATTGGACAGTCAATTAACCAATGTATATAATTTTTCTATTATATAAAAATATATAAATATATGGATGCTGTAGAATATGTACATTAATCAAAAGACGAGCCTATGATTTTATGCAATATAATATATTTAAAATTTTTAAATTAGCCATCTATCAAAGTACTGATTAGCATTGCAAATAGGTCGAGCTGCATGGGCACTACCACTAACCAAGCCTCGTCTGAAAATTCTTTCGGGCTTCGGGTTAGGCTTAGGCCCAATGATTTTAGAAAAAAATCAGACCCAAGCCCATTTCCAAGAATATAGCAAATAACATTAATGGGTACATTAATTTAACGAATACATTGGCTAAAAAAAGTTGGACGGGCGGGCAGAGGGCAGGGGACATCAGATGGGAAAGAGGGCTAGGGGGTGGGGTGGGGTGGGCGGGCAAACGGAGAGGGAGCATCGGATGGGAAGAGGATTGGGGGTGGGCGCGCATCGGATGGGAAGAAGAAGGGGTGGGGAGGGGGTGGCATAGGCAAGGAGAAGGGGGCATCGGATGGAAAGAGGGCTGGGGGTGGGGCATGCATCAGGGGGGGTAGGGCGAGATGGGAAGAGGGCTGCGAGGGATGGGGCGCACGTCAGAAGGGGTTGCAGGGAGGGTGCACTGGAATGTGGCGGAAGGGGCGGGGAGGGGGGCGCGCATGGCGGAAGGGGCGAGGAGGGGGGGTGCGCCGGCCGAGCATCAATTGGGAGGGAGAGAAGCCTGGGAACATACCGAAATTAGATAGGAATGGATGGGCATCCGGTTGGAATGATGGAGCAGCAGAAAGGAGGGTTTTGAAAATAAATTTTTGTAAAAGTTTTGAAAGCGCATTTTTGAAAGCACCATTCGAAATGGCATTTTTAGAAGCGCTATTTGGAACGACTTTCAAAAATGCCATTCCAAATGGTGACTTTCAAAAATATCATTTCAAATGGTGATTTTAAAAGTCGCTATTTCAAATGATGACTTTATTTATTTATTTTTTACATAGGCTATGGGGGTTGCTGTGCCAAAAAAAAAAATGTCATTTGGAATGGTGTTTTCTTAGCAAAAAATATTTTTTATTTTTTTACATTAGATGGAATCTACATTAATTTGATAAAAAAATTTAAAAAATAAATTAATATAATAAAGTACAAGTACTTGTCGTGATGGCATACAGCTAAAGGCACGTCTATTTAGAGTATAAAGCAACAGCATAGCATATATTCTATAGGTCTTGGGAGGTAAACGTATCCAGTCCGCGAGAAAGTTTTAGGTGACAAATGTTTTTTTTATTTTCTTTAATAGATCAAACGGTACATAAATATTTGATAGATAACCCCATCATTCTCATATTAATCCTTGATAGTTGTTCTAATTTTAGGAATAATGGGATAATGGAATAGGCAGCTTAGCCACTTATATAGTCATAGGTCCGAATGGGTCATGCCTGACCTAGCCGGCCACATCGGGCTTGGGCATCAGACCAAGCCTGGACTGGCAAATTGTGAACCAACCTACAAGTTGCAAGTTACCTGGGTTTTGAATTTTATGCCCAAGCCTGACGCAAGCCTGCTTGGGTTATTTCCGGCCTTAATTTAATCCTTAGGAGGTATAAATTAGATTTTATAAATACCACTAAAGCTGCATGTGCAAATGCCCACGAGCAAATGATTGATTTAAAAGGGAAAAAGGAACCAATTTTGAGGAAATAACTCAATATTGGTTGTTTTTTCTTGATTTTTTTTGCATATATACCTCTACAAATATCGAAAATTGTGTACATATTCTTACAAATTTACTATCTACATATATACCTTTATAAGTTTTTTTTAAAAATATATATATATATATACCTATCTAGTGGTTAACATATCATCTAATGCTGTGACAAAATGAATTATTTAAAATTGAAATAATCAAAATACTCTTAACTCAATAAGTATATATGGATGTGCTAAAAAAATAAACTATAAAGGTGTACAAGTAAATGGTAATTTGTGATGATGTAACTTTAGATATATAGAAGGGTATACATGTAAAAAATTTTAATTAATCTATTATATATATATAAAATAATACTCTATGGAGGAATATTGTGGTGTTGCTACCTCAGCATCTCAAATAATTTTAGTTACGCCACGTGACTTATTATTTTATTATCTATAATAATTTAAAATATTATTTTTAAATAATAATAAAATAATATTATAAAAATTAAAAAATAATATTTTAAAAATAAAAATAGAAAGGGAAAAGAGATAAAAGGTATTTTAAAAAATTATTATTTTTAAAAATAAAATATTATAAAACTAGTAATAATATTTTTAAAAATACTAATTTATTATTATTTTAAAAAATAGTATATCATTTTTTAATTTAAAAAATAATAACATATAATTTATCTATTATATATATATAACTATACTCTATGGAAGAGTATTATGGTGTTGCTACCTCAGCATCTCAAATGATTTTAGTTATGACACATGAATTATTATTTTATTATCAATAATAATTTAAATATTATTTTTAAATAATAATAAAATAATATTTTAAAAAAATTAAAAAATAATATTTTAAAAATAAAAGTAGGAAGGGATAAGAGATGAAAAGTATCTTAAAAAATTATTATTTTTTAAAAAATAAAATATTATAAAAATAGTAATAATATTTTTTAAAAATATTAATTTATTATTATTTTAAAAAGATAGTATATCATTTTTTAATTTTAAAAATAATAATATATAAATTAATTTTTTTAAAAAAATATTTTATTATCTTTTAAAAAAATAATATGTTTCGAGATCTGAATTGATTCATCGGATTAGATTAAATCAAATTTAATAAATTATCCATAAATAGAGCATAGTACTTCATCGATTTGAAAACCAAATCTCGATATTTAATAACCTCCGAAAGTTTGGAGAATATATAAGAAGAAGCGAGAGGGTGGGAGTGCGATCGGGATCAGCATTTATCGAGAGAGAAGGAGAGCTATGGTAGGGTGGCACCGACGGGCGCGGAGAAGATATGAAAATAAAAAAAAATAATAATAATAAAATATTATTTTATAAAAAAATAGAATAAAAATAAGAGAAAAGATAGTTTTTCTTCCTTTTTTCAATGGTGGTACTGTGGGCAACAGTATCAACAAAGGCACCGGGGGTGCGATCGAGGTCAGCATTTATCGAGAAAGAAGGGAAGTAGTGATAGGACGATAGGAGGGTGGGATGGCACTGGTAGGCATGGAGAAGATATGAGAAGAAGGAGAGAAGGTGGAGGTGCAATTAGGATCGGTGTTTGCCAAGAGAGGAGAGCTGTGGTGGGACGATAGGGGGTGCAGTGGTATTGACGGGCGCGTATAAGGTATGAGAATAGGAGAAAAATATATAAAAAAAAATATTATTTTATAAAATAATAAAAAAAATATCATATAATAAATAAATAAATAAAATATTAAAAAATTAAAAATTATTTATTATGAATATTTATTATTAAAAATTTTAATAATTATAGACCATAATTATCTATCTTATGCAATGCATGGGTCTTCAACTAGTATATATACATAATAATACTTTATGAAGAAATATTGTGGTATTGCCACCTCAGTATTTCAGATGATTTTGTTGTACCATATGGAACTAAAATATTATTTTTAAATAATAATAAAATAATATTTTAAAAATTAAAAAAATAATATTTTAAAAATAAAAATAAGAAAGGGATAAGAGATGAAAAATATTTTTTAAAAAATATTATTTTTAAAAAATAAAATATAATAATAATATTTTTTAAAAAATATTAAATTATTATTATTTTAAAATGATAATATATTATTTTTTTTAATTTTAAAAATAATAATATACTAATTTATTTTTTAAAAATTAATATTTTTATGATTTTTAAAAATAATATATTTTAAGATCTGATTCGATTCATTGGATCAGATTAGATTAAATCAAATAAATTATCTATAAATAGAGTATTGTACTCCATCGATTTGAAAGTCAAATCTCTGTATTTAATAGCCTCTGATAGTTTGGAGAAGGTATGAGAAGAAGTGAAGGAGCGAGAGTGCGATCGGGATCGATGTTTGCTGAGAGAGAAGGGGAGCAGTGGTGGGGCGGCAGGGAGGTGAGGTAGTATCGACAGGCACGAAAAAGATATAAAAATAGGAAGGAAGAAAAAAAATAATACTAAAATATTATTTTATAAAAAAAAAAAGAAAAAAAGAGAGAGAGTTTCTCTCTCTTTCTTCAGTAGTGGCATCAGCAACAGTGATACCAACAGGGGCACAAGGGGATGCGATCAGAATTGATATTTGCCGAGAGAGAAGGAGAGTGGTGGTGGAACGGCAAGGGATGGGATGGCATCGGTAGGTATGGAGAAGGTATGAGAAGAAGAGAGGGGGCGGGGATACGATCGAGATCAATGTTTATCGAGAAAGAAGAGGAGCTATGGTAGGGCGATAGGGGAGTGCAGCGGCATTGACGGATGAGTAGAAGGTATAAAAATAGAAAAAAATAAAAAATAAAATATTATTTATAAAATAATAAAAATATATATTTATAATAAATAAATAAAATAAAATAAAATATTAAAAATATAAAAATATTTATTATGAATATTTATTATTAAAAAAAATTAATAATTATGTGACATTGAAGGTAAAGATGTAATAAAAACTAAGTTATGAGGATATATTTGTAAATAAAAAAATTGTGAAGATAAACATGAAATCTCAAGTATTTATAACCACACACATGCAAAACCCTTTTCTTTTAGGAGATTTTTCAGGTTTTTCGAATGTGATCATTATTTTCAAGCAGCAAAAACTGTAATGATAATGTTGTGTGTTAGCATACATAATAGGACTTGACTCCACTATTTGCAATGGATATATCTTGTCATACATGCAACGTACAGATCCCACGCATGAATATTTTTAAAGGAATTTCTTAGACATTAGAAAAAAACATATTTTTTGAGAAAATCCACCCCTAGATTATATAATATTAGAAATTGTAAAACCCATGTAAGGGTCCATATGAGGGATTTAGAATTGGATTTTAACAAAGTTGTCACAATGGATGAAAGGTGACAGAAAAAGATGGGATTGGGCTTTGATTTCTATGGGTTCATGGGATCTCTATCTTTACCCATCACCTTTTTTTAGATTTATTACATAGATATTCTCATAAATATATGAAATTACATGAATTTTCTTGGGAAGTTGCTACTTGTTTATAATACCCCCTTCTTTTTCTTTCTTTTTGTATACATATCTATACATACAAATACTAACTTTGTAACGATATTCATGCAACTTTACATATTTACGAGGGTATACACTTCAAAAAAATCTACTAAAAAAATTAATAATTGATTGAGATTTGTCGAGTCTTTCATGACACGGTTGAATCAATCAGTCAAAAAAAAGTCAAGTAATGTTATCAAATTTTCCTTTTTTAAGATCATAACTAAATCAAGTTGGAATATTAGATGATTATTTTGGTAATTATATTCTTCCATTTGGTTTCTATGTAATTATCATTTGAGTCTATGATATCTATATATTCTTCATTATTTTTATAATATTAAAAAATATTAAATTTAAACTAAATTAGATATATTTAGTATATCATGTGGGTTGGGTGTCCTTGTGATTGACCTTTGATATTGAGGCTGTTTGGCCTTTTTTGCCTTTTTTTTTTTTTTTCCTCCGCTTCTTTATCTCTCTCTTTCTTTCTCTCTCTCTTTCTCTCTCATATACTCATTTCATCTCTAACTGAAATGTGTGGTGCTCTCTATCATTGTTTTGAAAGAAAATCACTATTTGTATAAAAAAAAAAGAAAATTACGAATACTATCTTTGGGGAGCCCACTCACCGTAAGTCCATAACTCTTCCATCAAATATGGTTAGAGATGCTTGAAGCTAATCTTTTTATGATTTTTTGGTGTTTAATGTGCATTATTAAGATTATTTACTTGATTGTTTATTTTGGAGAAATATCATGAATGATTTTTATTAACCTTATTGGTGTGATAGCCTGGTCCAATTGGACCAGCCCATTGGAACTTGGCCCATGTCCCAACCAAAAAAATAAAAAAATAAAGGAATGAAGACTCTCATTGGAGTCTTCTTTCCTATCAAATCCGACAAAGAATCAAATTTCTAGGGCTTCCAAAAACCCTAGAAAATCTCCTATAAATCTCCCCTCCCCCTCCTAAACAATCTACGATGGGCATTGACAATCCTCCCTCTTCTTTCTCCCTCTTTTCTTCTATTGGAGTTGTGGACTGCCATCACCCTGTCCACCAAAAATCTTCGTCGGAGATGCCATCGAGGCTCAAGATAAGAGCCAATCCCACCTCCTCTCTTTTTCTTAACTTTCCATGGCCTTTGACACCATCGTCGGCCACTAGTCTCATCAAAAAACTATGAAGAAAGAATCCCCCATTTTTTTGATAATTTTATCCCCTTTTCTAGCCACCAGCATCACCATCCCCCAAAGGTGAGCCCTAAGCCGAGTATCCCAGCCTCCCCATGACCCTCTACATACAACAAGTCCATGACTACTGGCGAACGACCAATGGCCAAAAATGAAGAAAAACCTTGATGCTCAATTTTTTTATGAGCCCTTTTTCCATGATTTTCTACCGACTGATCCTTGCTACCGGTTGTCCCCTACCCCATTACCACTGGCCACTCATTGCCGGACCTTCTGTTGTGCTATCGCACCCTGCTAGAGAATTAGCCATGGACCACAGCCCCATTCCCTCTTCGGCTAAGAAGGGAAGAAGAAAAGAAAAGTAAGAAGAAGAGAAAGAAAAAAAGAAACAAAAAAAGAGAGAAAAAGATTTTCTCTCCTCTTTCTAGGATTCTTATCTCTCTATCCGCTCTCTTTCTCTCTATATCTGATCCATAATCTTTAGTTGAAGGAACTTTTTCGATGCGCATGTCAAATTCATATCAATAATTTGCAACAAAAGCAATCCAATCTGGCATGCATATATATGAGATCACATCTCATAGGACCAGGAGAGATCATAATTTTTAAGATCAAATAAAAATACAAAAATAGAATTTATGAAGGTTGCATCTTCACCTTTGCACGGGTAGAAATTCACCATGATTTGATGATCATGGTATAACTCCGAGGTCCCTCAATCTGCCGCACATATGTTCGATCTTTACGGGTATCCACTTGGGATTGATCTAAGATGCTCATTCTTTTCTGATCCTTCTCCAAGATGGATCTTGCATGCACTTTGATCAATAATTTCTGGATCAACTCTTGATCTTTCTTCTTCCTTCCTTGGCATAGGTTTGAATCACCCAACTCCTTAGGTGTGTAGAGATGGAAGATGATGCCCAACATCTTGGGCGTGTAGATCTAAAAGGGAGCCCAATCCACTTTGGACATGAGAGAGGAAGAGAGAAGAGAAAGCGGGGTGTGAGAGGAGAGGGAAGTGTGAGAAAAGGGTGTGGGATCTCAAGGAGGGGGTGCAGAAAATACTCTAGCATCAGATTTGTCTTAAGAGATCTCATCTCTTAAAGAGTTTAAATAAATCAAAAAGAAGTTCTAGGGCTTTAAGATTTTGACCAGTCAAAATTTTAAAGGATCTGAAATATTAACAACTCAAGCGAAACAAGTAATATATTTAAAGGATCTGAAATATCGAGATGATTGGTATGTCGTACAAAGAATAATACTTATAGGAGTATATGACATACTAATCCGACTAGAGATGAACAATAATTCAAATCTACATGAAGAGGAAGCTTTTCAAGAAGAAGGACAAACATTGATCGAGCACCTTGTTAACGAAGAACTTATGACAACTTTTTTGAATAGGACTGATCTGCCGTCTAATGAAGTTGAAACTGATTTTGTATTCAATCTTGGTGATTCGGAGAGCAACGATCATTTCATAAATGACAATAAGATAGAAGATGATACATTAATCGATTATTATGATTCAGAGGAGGATCTACAAATTGAGGAGGATACGGATATTGATACGTAGATCTATATTCTTTATTGAGTCTTCTCTTGCAATAATGGTATGCAATACAAATATATTCATTAGCATTTTTGCATTTTTCACTATTATTGTTGATTATTACATTCATTTATATATTAAGTTAATTATATGCATACTTTAAGCATTGCAGGTATGGCACCAAGAGGGATATGATGACGATCAACTTCTCAGCCTACCCCTAAGCCTTCCCCCATTTTCACTACTACACCATTGGAGTCGCCGAAGGGCCCTGTAAGTCGCCTGAGGTGGGTTTGAATGATCAAGCAGGCTCGAGTGGTATGTTAATATTTTTTACATAATAAAATTTGATTTTACTTTACCTATTAGGTTTATAGATGGCTATTATACTAATAATTTAATTATTATTTTTTTAGGCCATTCTGTTTCGGTGGTGAGGCGAGGGTGAGATTCATCGAAGAACCTCACCCTTGAGCATTGGAGATGTGAGCATGAGGGACAGCATCTCCACATCGAGATTTCATCAGGCTGTACCAGGCCTATTAGGGGATGGTGCGAGCCATGGCAGATTGAGCTGGGCATCATTTGCTACAGTTATGCCCCGACGATGCTCTTTGATTGGCATCAGATTACACGACCTCAGAGAAAGGTCTTCTATAGCCATTTACAGATATAATAATATTTATTTAAATATTTAATTAGCACTATATTCTTATAATATTTGTTATTCGTAGGCTATTTTTGATATTGTTGATTTTGAGCATGATCATGTGCGGCGAGTTGTAGATGATCATCTATACTCATGTTTCAAGGAGTATCGACATCACATTCATCGCCACTGGTATGCTATAGTACACAACTAGGAGATGGAGGCAGCATTACAACAACCATATGACAGCATCACTATGGAGGACTAGGCTGTCATATGCCGCACATACGAGGATCCGACATATCAGATAATTTTTTTTAGAATTTAATAATTAAATATTAATTATTTTTAAATTTAATTATTTATTGACTAATTTGAATGTTAACTATGCAGGATTGACGTGCCAAAAATATCGCAAATTAGACGAGATAGATAGTCTCGCATTGTGGGACTTCAAGGTCATTCATTCATCATATAAAGCAAATGATAAGTAATTTCTATTTATCATATATTAATTTTTTAACTATTTTAAAAAATTATTAATTATTCTCAAATTACAGAGAGATATAGAGAGTGGCGGGCTTCCTGGTAGGTTTGAGCTCTACTAGTGGACACATCAGCGACTGTCAGGGGGCTGGACAATTGGAAGCCAAGAGCTTTATGTAAGTTTTTCTAACTATTTTTTCATTTGCATTTTGATTTTCAGTACAAACTTAGAATAGTTATAAATTTAATTTTTAGGATCATATGGTAGACATTAGATCCCAGCCTATCCCAAAGGGCTCGACCTCACCCATAGATGAGGAGATCTATGATCGGATGCTTGGTACGAGATCCTATTATGTTAGAAAGCTAGGATATGGGATCAGAGCTCCTACGTCTTCACGTTCGTCCAGGGCTGACATCCATGCTGCCTATGATGTTTAATTGGCGAAGATACATAGATAGGCTGCTGAGGATCGGGAGCGGGCTGCTTAGTTAATTGCATGCGTCAATCAGTACTAGCTATTCCAGATGTAGCTGATGGAGCGGATGGCACAAATAGAGTAGATGATGTAGATGATGAGCAGGCAGCAGCAGGCCGATCCAAGCATCTTTGAGCGCTCTCCTCCTCCTTCGATCCATTCTCCTTCTATAAATACTATCGGTGCTTGATGGTCGGCTGCTTATTTTTATATATTTTTATTTTTATTTTATATATTTTATATTTATAAAAAAATACTTTCTATAATTATATTTTTATATAATTAAAAAAAATTATTTGCTGATGAATGAAATGATGAAATTTATTCATGGATGAAATGATGAATTTTTTAAGAAATTTTTATTTTATTTTTTAAAATTATAATAATTAAAATAAAAATATAAAAAAATTATAATTTTTTTAAAAAAATAAATTATGATGGAATTATTTATGATAGAAATATATCCATTACAAATAATTAATTATCTATGATGGAAATAATCCATCATAGATAATAAAATTATTTGTGATGGATATATTTTCGTTGTAAATAATTATCAATGATGGAAATAATCTATCGTAGATAATAATTATCTATGATGAAATTTTCTTCGACAAAAATTATTCATCGTAAATAACAATTATCTGCGATAGATTATTTATGTTGTAGATAATTAATTATTTTTAATGTATTATATTCATAGGTAAAAAAATTATTTATGATGTAACAAAAAGTTTTCATCACCAATAATTCCATCATCGATAATTTAAGAAATAAAAAAATTTTACCATCGAAAATTTTTCATCATAAAAAAGTATTATTAATGATGAAAATATTTTTTCATTACTAATTAGTATCTATGATCCCATTTTTGACGACAAAGAATTAGCGACCGAATTTTCATCGCTAATAATTATTAGCGACGAAAAGTGATTTTTTGGGATGAATTTTTTGCATCGCAAAAAATCTATTCTATTGTAGTGATAATTTCAAAAAAAATTAGATGATAATTTTAAAAATAAAGATTAAGTTATCCAATTTCATTCACATGAAAATAAAAAATAAATTGCATATTCAACTAGAGTACCTATCGAAGTAGTTAAACCATAAATATCTACTACTTAGACTTGGAGAGTTCCAACTTGACCTGCTAAGTTGTGAACCATTTTACGTAGACTCCCATTTTCCTTTTTCAAGACTTTATTAGTTGCTTTAGGGCTCCACAATGAACTAGGAGTTGGTCCTATCCCCAAACAATGGATCATGTCTGACCTTTCTTTACCAGACTATTTAGAAAATTTCTCATCCTCTTCTGCATCTTTAAACATCTCCTATTGGTTTCCAATATATAGACATGTATTAATTACAAGAAAAAAATATTACCATAAAAATAAGATAGACCTACAATTTAATTGATTGATAAAGGATACTTACAACAAGTCTAGCAGCAACATCATTTATAGGATTATCGTCCTTTCTAGTACGAGTCTTGGCCCACATGCGGAGGTGGTTCCATTTTTTTTCTGTCCTTTCAAACTGAGTATATAATATAAGAAAGATTAAATGAACATAATAGACATATTTCTCAAAGTAAGCACTTAAAGAAATTTAGATATATTTTACCTACAGGTGATTGATTTGTGCAAAGCTCCTTATTCCTATACAATGAGGGTACTTGTACTTCTTCTTGCATTTAATATTAATATCTATCCTATTCTACCTTTATTCTATATATACCAAAATTTAAGATCGACGTCAATCATGATGAAAAAATTGATCTTAACTAATGTAAGATAATAATTTTTATATACCTGCCACTGTAGAGTTGACCAACTATCTATAGCTTCCTTCCATTGAGCCTCGGGAATATTCTTAGGTACTTCATCTTTTCTTTTTCTATTATTATTATAATTGTATGTGAAGTACTTCTTTCTTAAATGGTACTTCATCTCTCTCCATTTTTCTGCCAAAATCTTCATTGCAAAATTATAATGCTCATCTCCCACATCATACTTCTTTTGAAATAAGAAAAAATAATATTATTAATATATTATAATAATAAGTGTCAACCTTAGATGATATAGAAATCAATATCATCTTCGTGTATTTCCAAAGGTCATCTTTAGTAGTCTTAGGTATCTTTCACCAATCATTTACACTAACAAGCAATTGTTCATAGAACTTTATTATGCAAGTCAAAAAGCTCATAAATGATTGTCCACTATCCCCAATTGGTTGTCCATACTCATTCCACTCTATATGAATCATCTTATCAGAATCCATCGTATGCACATCTTTCATTTGTATCTCATGATGACACTTTTTAGAGAGTGGCTCTTCATGTTAGAACACCTCTCCTTTCTTTGAGGCTGCACTAGTATCATCTTCATGTACAATACTTAGTTCTGCAAACTTTTGCTCCTCAATGACTTGTCTAGCTGCATTTTCTTTTGCACATCCCATCGAAGCTAAACCAGCCACAAAAGAATCAAACTCTGCAATTATAAACTAGTGATTATTAAGTTGAAAAAACAAAAATCAATAAGTAAATAACTTAGGAATGCATATAAAAATTGGTAAAGAAGTTAGAGGATTAGAATATACAAAAGAAGGAATCTTGTTTGGAGAGATAATTGTGGGATATATACATCAATGTTCTTAGAGGTTGGAATATACAAAAGTTAGAGGTTGTAGGTAAACATCAATGTTGTTACCAAGTCCACATGGACCTAGTATAAGCAAAGATAGGAATATATTAGGCCATTTCATACACTCCCATTGTGGCAAATTATAAGGCAACAAAATAACCAGCCAAATGCTATAGCTCACACTCATATTACCAAAAGGATTAAACCCATTGCTTGCCAAGCCAAGGTGAATATTTTAAGGGTCAAATCCAAAATCATTAATGACATCAAAAGATTTCCAACAAGATGAATTAGCTGGATGTCTTAAGATTCCATCTACTTTTCGCTCTTCTTTATGCCATCTCATTTTTGTAATCAATTTAGAGCATATGTACATCCTCTGAAGTCTTTGGATTAATGAAAAATAGCAAAAAATCTTTTTGGACTTTTTTCCTCGATGGCCATCACAAGTTTTTTTTTCAATCCATCTATCCTCTTCACATGTTGGGCAACTTGTTCGATCCTTATTCTCCTCCCCCCAATACAAAATGCAATTGTTGGGACATGCATCAATCTTTTTATAACTATAACCTAATGCATCAACTATCTTTTTAACTTCATAAAAAGAATTTGAATGTGCATTACCTTCTAGAAGAAGGGGTTTATATAACTGCATCATTAAATTAAAAGTCTTTTGGAACATTCCAGTCATGCACTTAATGTTGAATAGATGAAGAATAAAGAAAAGCTTCTTAAAACTCTTACATCCTTCAAATAATGGTTCTTATGAATCTTCAAGCAACTTTTTTAATCCATTTAAATATTCATCTCCATCTTCTAGACTAGTATCACCATATTTAAATTTCTTATCGTCATTAGCTACAGCTTTAAGTGCATCTAGTACCATTTTATGTATGCCATTATCCTCAGTGCAATCTCCACTTGTTCTATTCATGTTAGAAGGGATACTATGAGCTGAAATACCATAATGCAATTCCCAAAGTTTTTTATTCCTAATAACTCCATTAAAAGCTAAATATTTTCTAATTGTATCTTTATTGTAGGTCAGACTACAAACACACTACAGACCAGGGTACTTAAATATATCACTGTCCAATCTCCAACATGCATGCTTGATGAATTCATCAACTTCCTTAAAATATTCTACTATCCCCCCTGAAAAGATAAATACTAGATAAAATGTGAATCTAAGTGTTATATATACACAAATTCTAGCCTTATAAAATAATCTTCGATATCTTGGTAGATTCAACCAACTCCAATCTATGTCCATAGCTATATATGTATCTAAAATAAACACAAAAGAAGAAAAATAAGTAAAGGATATTAAAGTTAAATTTTTTAAGAGGCTAACATACAATGATCAATAATAATTTCTTTTTAGGGGTTAAAAATGCTTATGATCCTTGTGAGTTCGGAAGTGGCGCTCTTAAATTTTGAAAACATGAGAAGACAGATCATGGAAAGATGGAAGCAAGCCAGAAGAAGAATTAGCCTGAATAACAAAGTTCAGAAACTTAACCGGCTCACCTTAAGACTGGGTCGGCTAAGTTGGAAACTGGGTTGGCTCAGTCTAGGACTGGGTTGACTAGGTCTCAAAGGAAAATACAGATAGAAAGTAGCATTTTTGGACTATTAGCATAGTACATAAATGGGTCGATTCAGTCTGGTATCCAACTGGATCAGCTCAGTCTCAGACTGAGTCGACCTAGTTATAGGTTAGCCAGCTCAGTCTGAAACTAGGTCGGCTCAATTTTCGTGGGTTATTATTTTGTGTACGTGGATTATTTGGATTTGGAGAGTTTTCTATCCAGTCGTAGGTTAGCTGGCTCAATCTGAAACTGGGTCGGCTCAATTTTTGTGGATTATTATTTTATGTACGTAGATTGTTTGAGTTTAGAAAGTTTTTCTATGAGCTTGGGCTTGATCCTTTGTAAAGTATATATACTGAAAATAGGTCAAGGTTATAATGAGGCTGAGATATACTGAATAAAAGCTCTTTTCTTCCAAAAATCTTTTCTTCTCTTCTTCTCTATTCTTTGAATTATTTGATCGTGCTTCTGCAGTAATCTCTAAGAGGTTCTTCCTTATTGCTTGGCTGATCATCGACGGCCACGCCGATCCATGTGGAAAGAGTACGCATTCCCAACAATCTTAACATTGTGGACATAGATATCTACATAAAATATTAGAGAAATCATGAAGATAAATCTCTAAGTGTATGCAATGTAATAGAACCAATTTGTTTTTAAAAGAATTTTTTTATCCAAGAATCCAAAAAAGAAAAATAAATACATTCTACAATCAGATAGATCAAAAATAATCTAAGGAAACAAGTTGAGCAAAAAATGAGTGTAAGAAAACATTCTAACTCCACTTTCAACCACTTACCTTAGATACCAATTGATTTATCAATTCCGATTGGGTCAGCCTAAGGACTTGGGCTTGACCACTGAGCTACGATGTCCATTTGGTATAATAAAAAATATGGATTTGATCAACTACAACTATTATGTATGATCTAGAGTAATATTGATCTAATCTCAATCAACTTTTGGTTAGATTTGATCAATAGCTGAATTAAAAGTTTTTTGTCCAATATACATTTTGATTTTTTAAAACCTTGGTCTAACCAAGTCAAAATGACTGGATTCGAGTTAACCCATTCCCATAAATTCATGTTGAAACATAATCAACAGATCTTAAAACTAATTTTTTAGATTAAAATTCAAAAATTAAACATGAAAAATTAGATCTAAATAACATGTATATATCTCATATATAATGACAAAATATAGATCTAAATGAAGAACATCATATGTAACATGAAATTCATATCTTGAAACTTATTTTCAGATCTAAAACTTATAGGATAAAATAGCAATAAATTAAATCATAAAACCCCTTTTAAGATCTAATCTAAACTCATTCATGATAAAAAAATTAAAGTGAAATGTAATTGTTGGGGATAAACCCCGCTCCTGCCAAAGTCTAGTTCGATGCTCAGCCCGATGCGACTAGTGGCCGCAGAAGAGATTCCACGGATGGGCTTCAGCCGAACTGCCAAACGGCCGAGCTCCTCAAACTCCCAGCGTCAGGACCGAACCCTCCTCGGCTGGGCTTCAAGCGACCATCCCTCCAGCGGCCGAAACTCCTCAAGTGGTCGCCCCCTCGACCGAACTCCTCAAGTGGTCGCCCCCTCGGCCGAACTCCTACATCCGACCGAGCTTCTCAGCGGCCGGACCTCAGCTGAAGTCCTTCAAACTGACCGAACTCTCATGCGGCCGAGCTTCATACTCCCAGCGGCCGAACTCCTCAAGCGACCATTCTTTCGTCGGCAGCGGGTCGAACTACTTAGCTGCCGAACTACTTCTGATTACTCAATCGTCGAGCTTCGGTCAGACTCCTGCAAAAGCTGAACTGTCCCTGCGTCATTACAGCCAGGCGCCTGCAGGAGCCAAACTCCCCCCAAAGCTTCCTCTCGGGCCGAGCTTTTAAGGAAAGCCGGACTCCTTACGGAACCCTCCAGCGATCGGGCTTATACGGAAGTCGGACTCCATGCGGATTTCTCCAACGATCGAGCTTCTAAGGAAGTCCGAGGCTCCCTACAGACTTCTTCAGTGGACGAGCTTCTCAATGGCCGAACTCCTTATGATGGATTACTGCAGGCGATCTTGCTATGGTTACACGATAATAACAAATCGACATTTATCGGCAATAACGATCGGCATTTATCGATAATAACGATCGGCATTGATCACGATAGTTATGACGCTCATTAACCAAGGCGGTTACAACAAGCTCCCTCTATAAAAGGACCCTCCGAATTCACTGAGGCCAGGTTTTGAAAACCCTTTTCTTCTCCTCTATACTCTATCGAGCACTCCATTCCTGTTGACAGAAACTAACTTGAGCATCGGAGGGTCTTGCCGGAGCCACCCCCCACCGGTTCTGAGCGAGACTTTGTTTTGCAGGTCCCCGACGGCAGCCTCTTCGGCCTCAACTCCGGCGACGATAAGTTTCTGCGTCAACAGATTGGCGCTAGAAGGAGGGCTGAACCTTCGAGGTTCTCCTTGTTCTTAAAGGAATGCTCGATAGCGATTTCTCTCTCTCTGAAAATCCACCTTCTTCCTCACTAGAGTTCTCTTCCGAAGAGAAAATGCCTTGAGAGCTTCGACACGGCGATCGACAGCCTGCACGCCAGATCTATCTGTTCCTGTCTCAGCCCCAATAGCCCAGTTTTCACACGAAGCCATCGCAGACGTGGGGCAGTTCAACCTGCTGGTCAGGTCTGTGGCCCCGCCGAGAAGACGCTGGCCGAGCGGCAACATCCAACGGGGACTTTGCCAGCAAACTCGCCATGAGGATGCGAGGAACCGGCCATAAGGAAAAGCATTTGGGCATACCAATCGCCCTTAGGAAGGAGAAATGGAGAGCAGAAGTTCTCCCGCAGAAAATTTCACAAGGGGGTTTGGAATGAAGTTCGGCGGAAGAGAAGCCGAACTTTCCCTCGAGGCTCTCATCGCTCAAGTCAGGCCGAACTCCCCCATCTCGAGTATGTCATCTACGAAACTGCTGAAAGAAGAGTATGTCATCTACGAAACCTGCTGCAAGGAATTCTTTGGAGGCGGAGTGAAGTTCGGTAGCTAAAGCAAAGCCGAGCTCCACTTGAGCCCGTCGTCAAGGGAGTTCGGGTAATGAAGGAAGAAGTTCTCCCCATTTGCAAGGAGGCGGAATGAAGTTCGGCCACGTCTACGACCTCGAGGCTCATCATCGAGGAAGTCCCGACAAAGAAGCAGGAAGTTCTGCCGTGAAAGAATCTCGCAAAAAATTAAAATGAAGATTCAGGAATGAAATCCGGCGCCAGGAAAGCCGAGCTCCATGAAGTCCTCCCGCGGAAGCTTTCGCGGGAAAGCGGAGCGAAGTTCGGCTTAAGTGAGGCCGAACTTTCGTAGTCGCCACAAAGTTAAGTTCGGCCTAAGCAAGGGCGGAACAAAGTCTCCCGCGGAATGAAGTTCGGCATAAGTGGGGCCGAACTCCGCTGCTCATCGGAATGAAGTTCGGCTGAAGCAAGACCGAACTTTCCTCAGAAGCTCATTATTGGAATGAAGTTCGGCGCAAGTGAAACCGAACTTCCCTTCGAGTTTCAATCAAGTTCGGCGCAAACAAAGGCGAACAAAGTTCTCCCGCAGAATGAAGTTCGGCATAAAGTGAGGCCGAACTGCGCAGCTGATCATCCGAATGAAGTTCGGCGGAAGTAAAGCCGAACTCCCCTCGAAAGCTCATTATTGGAATGAAGTTCGGCTCAAGTGAGGCCGAACTCCCCTTTGAAGCTCACCATAAAGTGAAGTTCTTTAAGTAAGGCCCTTCGAAGCTCACCATCCCCCTCAACGTCACCAAGGAAGCCTCTGCAAGCGTAAGCGAAGGGCGGAACGAAGTTCTCCCGCGGAATGAAGTTCGGCACAAGTGAGGCCGAACTCCGCTGTTCATCCGAATGAAGTTCGGCGGAAGCAAGGCCGAACTTTTCCTCAGAAGCTCATCATTGGAATGAAGTTCGGCGCAAGTGAGGCCGAACTTTCCCCTTCGAAGCTCACCATCAAAGTTCGGCGCAAACGGGCGGAACAAAGTTCTCCCGCGGAATGAAGTTCGGCATTTCACAGGAGGTTAGATGAAGTTCGGTTGCGCTCACGACCGCCCCAGGACAAGCGAGGACTCTCTGACTCCAAAGAAGCTCCAACAAAGGGCATGAAGTTCTCCCGCAGGTTTCACAAAAAGACGGAACGAAGTTCGGCAGCGTCCATGACCACCCCATCTCAAGTGAGGCCGAACTTCACCTCGAGCTCGCCACCAAGGAAACCCCGACGGAAGGGCGCGAAGAAGCCCTCCTCCCGAAAGGTTCCGCAACTACGCCCCGCTACTCCAACTCGAATTCTCAGCGAAGTTAAGAGCCAGCCGCCAAGACCTGAAGCACTATGGCCTCCCAAAATGTGCGCGATCTAAGCAAGTAATGCCCCTAGCATCGCGACCACGGCCACGACACTGAGGAATACATTCAGCTCCAAGACAAGATTGAAGAGCTCGGCGGGGTAAATTCCTTCAACGCCAGCCTGAAGCAGGAGAAGACCGGCTAAGAGCACTACCGTAACTAGAAACTACAAGGTCGGCCACCTCACGGCATCATCAACGTTACCCCAGAGGAGGGGCTAGATACATCAGCGATTCGTCACCTCCCAGCGTCAAAACCAATGAGAAGCACGCTCCAAATGAAAGAGGCCAGCATGAGATAGAGGAGGTCGTCTGGACGGGACTTACTGCCCGAGGGAACTCAGAGGAAGAACGCCCCGACGACCCTGAAACGGGGATGTGCTGCCCGTAATTTTCCTTCGGTAACATTCTTCCCTTCCGATAATATTGTTTCTGGATGCAAAAACTGTACGATGACAGCGAAGGAGCAGCCAATAGCCCGTTAGGAACAGGAGGAAGACCTCGTCCTAACGCGAGCAAAGTCGAAGGCCTCGTTCACCTTAGACGAGATGGGGGGAGAGGCTCGGACGACGGTCCGCATGTGCCCCCACAGCCCGTTAGGAACAGGAGGAAGACCTCGTCCTAACGCGAGCAAAGTCGAAG
>QRFJ01000565.1:165768-247999 GCA_006176705.1 Cocos nucifera
GAGATGATTGGTATGTCGTACAAAGAATAATACTTATAGGAGTATATGACATACTAATCCGACTAGAGATGAACAATAATTCAAATCTACATGAAGAGGAAGCTTTTCAAGAAGAAGGACAAACATTGATCGAGCACCTTGTTAACGAAGAACTTATGACAACTTTTTTGAATAGGACTGATCTGCCGTCTAATGAAGTTGAAACTGATTTTGTATTCAATCTTGGTGATTCGGAGAGCAACGATCATTTCATAAATGACAATAAGATAGAAGATGATACATTAATCGATTATTATGATTCAGAGGAGGATCTACAAATTGAGGAGGATACGGATATTGATACGTAGATCTATATTCTTTATTGAGTCTTCTCTTGCAATAATGGTATGCAATACAAATATATTCATTAGCATTTTTGCATTTTTCACTATTATTGTTGATTATTACATTCATTTATATATTAAGTTAATTATATGCATACTTTAAGCATTGCAGGTATGGCACCAAGAGGGATATGATGACGATCAACTTCTCAGCCTACCCCTAAGCCTTCCCCCATTTTCACTACTACACCATTGGAGTCGCCGAAGGGCCCTGTAAGTCGCCTGAGGTGGGTTTGAATGATCAAGCAGGCTCGAGTGGTATGTTAATATTTTTTACATAATAAAATTTGATTTTACTTTACCTATTAGGTTTATAGATGGCTATTATACTAATAATTTAATTATTATTTTTTTAGGCCATTCTGTTTCGGTGGTGAGGCGAGGGTGAGATTCATCGAAGAACCTCACCCTTGAGCATTGGAGATGTGAGCATGAGGGACAGCATCTCCACATCGAGATTTCATCAGGCTGTACCAGGCCTATTAGGGGATGGTGCGAGCCATGGCAGATTGAGCTGGGCATCATTTGCTACAGTTATGCCCCGACGATGCTCTTTGATTGGCATCAGATTACACGACCTCAGAGAAAGGTCTTCTATAGCCATTTACAGATATAATAATATTTATTTAAATATTTAATTAGCACTATATTCTTATAATATTTGTTATTCGTAGGCTATTTTTGATATTGTTGATTTTGAGCATGATCATGTGCGGCGAGTTGTAGATGATCATCTATACTCATGTTTCAAGGAGTATCGACATCACATTCATCGCCACTGGTATGCTATAGTACACAACTAGGAGATGGAGGCAGCATTACAACAACCATATGACAGCATCACTATGGAGGACTAGGCTGTCATATGCCGCACATACGAGGATCCGACATATCAGATAATTTTTTTTAGAATTTAATAATTAAATATTAATTATTTTTAAATTTAATTATTTATTGACTAATTTGAATGTTAACTATGCAGGATTGACGTGCCAAAAATATCGCAAATTAGACGAGATAGATAGTCTCGCATTGTGGGACTTCAAGGTCATTCATTCATCATATAAAGCAAATGATAAGTAATTTCTATTTATCATATATTAATTTTTTAACTATTTTAAAAAATTATTAATTATTCTCAAATTACAGAGAGATATAGAGAGTGGCGGGCTTCCTGGTAGGTTTGAGCTCTACTAGTGGACACATCAGCGACTGTCAGGGGGCTGGACAATTGGAAGCCAAGAGCTTTATGTAAGTTTTTCTAACTATTTTTTCATTTGCATTTTGATTTTCAGTACAAACTTAGAATAGTTATAAATTTAATTTTTAGGATCATATGGTAGACATTAGATCCCAGCCTATCCCAAAGGGCTCGACCTCACCCATAGATGAGGAGATCTATGATCGGATGCTTGGTACGAGATCCTATTATGTTAGAAAGCTAGGATATGGGATCAGAGCTCCTACGTCTTCACGTTCGTCCAGGGCTGACATCCATGCTGCCTATGATGTTTAATTGGCGAAGATACATAGATAGGCTGCTGAGGATCGGGAGCGGGCTGCTTAGTTAATTGCATGCGTCAATCAGTACTAGCTATTCCAGATGTAGCTGATGGAGCGGATGGCACAAATAGAGTAGATGATGTAGATGATGAGCAGGCAGCAGCAGGCCGATCCAAGCATCTTTGAGCGCTCTCCTCCTCCTTCGATCCATTCTCCTTCTATAAATACTATCGGTGCTTGATGGTCGGCTGCTTATTTTTATATATTTTTATTTTTATTTTATATATTTTATATTTATAAAAAAATACTTTCTATAATTATATTTTTATATAATTAAAAAAAATTATTTGCTGATGAATGAAATGATGAAATTTATTCATGGATGAAATGATGAATTTTTTAAGAAATTTTTATTTTATTTTTTAAAATTATAATAATTAAAATAAAAATATAAAAAAATTATAATTTTTTTAAAAAAATAAATTATGATGGAATTATTTATGATAGAAATATATCCATTACAAATAATTAATTATCTATGATGGAAATAATCCATCATAGATAATAAAATTATTTGTGATGGATATATTTTCGTTGTAAATAATTATCAATGATGGAAATAATCTATCGTAGATAATAATTATCTATGATGAAATTTTCTTCGACAAAAATTATTCATCGTAAATAACAATTATCTGCGATAGATTATTTATGTTGTAGATAATTAATTATTTTTAATGTATTATATTCATAGGTAAAAAAATTATTTATGATGTAACAAAAAGTTTTCATCACCAATAATTCCATCATCGATAATTTAAGAAATAAAAAAATTTTACCATCGAAAATTTTTCATCATAAAAAAGTATTATTAATGATGAAAATATTTTTTCATTACTAATTAGTATCTATGATCCCATTTTTGACGACAAAGAATTAGCGACCGAATTTTCATCGCTAATAATTATTAGCGACGAAAAGTGATTTTTTGGGATGAATTTTTTGCATCGCAAAAAATCTATTCTATTGTAGTGATAATTTCAAAAAAAATTAGATGATAATTTTAAAAATAAAGATTAAGTTATCCAATTTCATTCACATGAAAATAAAAAATAAATTGCATATTCAACTAGAGTACCTATCGAAGTAGTTAAACCATAAATATCTACTACTTAGACTTGGAGAGTTCCAACTTGACCTGCTAAGTTGTGAACCATTTTACGTAGACTCCCATTTTCCTTTTTCAAGACTTTATTAGTTGCTTTAGGGCTCCACAATGAACTAGGAGTTGGTCCTATCCCCAAACAATGGATCATGTCTGACCTTTCTTTACCAGACTATTTAGAAAATTTCTCATCCTCTTCTGCATCTTTAAACATCTCCTATTGGTTTCCAATATATAGACATGTATTAATTACAAGAAAAAAATATTACCATAAAAATAAGATAGACCTACAATTTAATTGATTGATAAAGGATACTTACAACAAGTCTAGCAGCAACATCATTTATAGGATTATCGTCCTTTCTAGTACGAGTCTTGGCCCACATGCGGAGGTGGTTCCATTTTTTTTCTGTCCTTTCAAACTGAGTATATAATATAAGAAAGATTAAATGAACATAATAGACATATTTCTCAAAGTAAGCACTTAAAGAAATTTAGATATATTTTACCTACAGGTGATTGATTTGTGCAAAGCTCCTTATTCCTATACAATGAGGGTACTTGTACTTCTTCTTGCATTTAATATTAATATCTATCCTATTCTACCTTTATTCTATATATACCAAAATTTAAGATCGACGTCAATCATGATGAAAAAATTGATCTTAACTAATGTAAGATAATAATTTTTATATACCTGCCACTGTAGAGTTGACCAACTATCTATAGCTTCCTTCCATTGAGCCTCGGGAATATTCTTAGGTACTTCATCTTTTCTTTTTCTATTATTATTATAATTGTATGTGAAGTACTTCTTTCTTAAATGGTACTTCATCTCTCTCCATTTTTCTGCCAAAATCTTCATTGCAAAATTATAATGCTCATCTCCCACATCATACTTCTTTTGAAATAAGAAAAAATAATATTATTAATATATTATAATAATAAGTGTCAACCTTAGATGATATAGAAATCAATATCATCTTCGTGTATTTCCAAAGGTCATCTTTAGTAGTCTTAGGTATCTTTCACCAATCATTTACACTAACAAGCAATTGTTCATAGAACTTTATTATGCAAGTCAAAAAGCTCATAAATGATTGTCCACTATCCCCAATTGGTTGTCCATACTCATTCCACTCTATATGAATCATCTTATCAGAATCCATCGTATGCACATCTTTCATTTGTATCTCATGATGACACTTTTTAGAGAGTGGCTCTTCATGTTAGAACACCTCTCCTTTCTTTGAGGCTGCACTAGTATCATCTTCATGTACAATACTTAGTTCTGCAAACTTTTGCTCCTCAATGACTTGTCTAGCTGCATTTTCTTTTGCACATCCCATCGAAGCTAAACCAGCCACAAAAGAATCAAACTCTGCAATTATAAACTAGTGATTATTAAGTTGAAAAAACAAAAATCAATAAGTAAATAACTTAGGAATGCATATAAAAATTGGTAAAGAAGTTAGAGGATTAGAATATACAAAAGAAGGAATCTTGTTTGGAGAGATAATTGTGGGATATATACATCAATGTTCTTAGAGGTTGGAATATACAAAAGTTAGAGGTTGTAGGTAAACATCAATGTTGTTACCAAGTCCACATGGACCTAGTATAAGCAAAGATAGGAATATATTAGGCCATTTCATACACTCCCATTGTGGCAAATTATAAGGCAACAAAATAACCAGCCAAATGCTATAGCTCACACTCATATTACCAAAAGGATTAAACCCATTGCTTGCCAAGCCAAGGTGAATATTTTAAGGGTCAAATCCAAAATCATTAATGACATCAAAAGATTTCCAACAAGATGAATTAGCTGGATGTCTTAAGATTCCATCTACTTTTCGCTCTTCTTTATGCCATCTCATTTTTGTAATCAATTTAGAGCATATGTACATCCTCTGAAGTCTTTGGATTAATGAAAAATAGCAAAAAATCTTTTTGGACTTTTTTCCTCGATGGCCATCACAAGTTTTTTTTTCAATCCATCTATCCTCTTCACATGTTGGGCAACTTGTTCGATCCTTATTCTCCTCCCCCCAATACAAAATGCAATTGTTGGGACATGCATCAATCTTTTTATAACTATAACCTAATGCATCAACTATCTTTTTAACTTCATAAAAAGAATTTGAATGTGCATTACCTTCTAGAAGAAGGGGTTTATATAACTGCATCATTAAATTAAAAGTCTTTTGGAACATTCCAGTCATGCACTTAATGTTGAATAGATGAAGAATAAAGAAAAGCTTCTTAAAACTCTTACATCCTTCAAATAATGGTTCTTATGAATCTTCAAGCAACTTTTTTAATCCATTTAAATATTCATCTCCATCTTCTAGACTAGTATCACCATATTTAAATTTCTTATCGTCATTAGCTACAGCTTTAAGTGCATCTAGTACCATTTTATGTATGCCATTATCCTCAGTGCAATCTCCACTTGTTCTATTCATGTTAGAAGGGATACTATGAGCTGAAATACCATAATGCAATTCCCAAAGTTTTTTATTCCTAATAACTCCATTAAAAGCTAAATATTTTCTAATTGTATCTTTATTGTAGGTCAGACTACAAACACACTACAGACCAGGGTACTTAAATATATCACTGTCCAATCTCCAACATGCATGCTTGATGAATTCATCAACTTCCTTAAAATATTCTACTATCCCCCCTGAAAAGATAAATACTAGATAAAATGTGAATCTAAGTGTTATATATACACAAATTCTAGCCTTATAAAATAATCTTCGATATCTTGGTAGATTCAACCAACTCCAATCTATGTCCATAGCTATATATGTATCTAAAATAAACACAAAAGAAGAAAAATAAGTAAAGGATATTAAAGTTAAATTTTTTAAGAGGCTAACATACAATGATCAATAATAATTTCTTTTTAGGGGTTAAAAATGCTTATGATCCTTGTGAGTTCGGAAGTGGCGCTCTTAAATTTTGAAAACATGAGAAGACAGATCATGGAAAGATGGAAGCAAGCCAGAAGAAGAATTAGCCTGAATAACAAAGTTCAGAAACTTAACCGGCTCACCTTAAGACTGGGTCGGCTAAGTTGGAAACTGGGTTGGCTCAGTCTAGGACTGGGTTGACTAGGTCTCAAAGGAAAATACAGATAGAAAGTAGCATTTTTGGACTATTAGCATAGTACATAAATGGGTCGATTCAGTCTGGTATCCAACTGGATCAGCTCAGTCTCAGACTGAGTCGACCTAGTTATAGGTTAGCCAGCTCAGTCTGAAACTAGGTCGGCTCAATTTTCGTGGGTTATTATTTTGTGTACGTGGATTATTTGGATTTGGAGAGTTTTCTATCCAGTCGTAGGTTAGCTGGCTCAATCTGAAACTGGGTCGGCTCAATTTTTGTGGATTATTATTTTATGTACGTAGATTGTTTGAGTTTAGAAAGTTTTTCTATGAGCTTGGGCTTGATCCTTTGTAAAGTATATATACTGAAAATAGGTCAAGGTTATAATGAGGCTGAGATATACTGAATAAAAGCTCTTTTCTTCCAAAAATCTTTTCTTCTCTTCTTCTCTATTCTTTGAATTATTTGATCGTGCTTCTGCAGTAATCTCTAAGAGGTTCTTCCTTATTGCTTGGCTGATCATCGACGGCCACGCCGATCCATGTGGAAAGAGTACGCATTCCCAACAATCTTAACATTGTGGACATAGATATCTACATAAAATATTAGAGAAATCATGAAGATAAATCTCTAAGTGTATGCAATGTAATAGAACCAATTTGTTTTTAAAAGAATTTTTTTATCCAAGAATCCAAAAAAGAAAAATAAATACATTCTACAATCAGATAGATCAAAAATAATCTAAGGAAACAAGTTGAGCAAAAAATGAGTGTAAGAAAACATTCTAACTCCACTTTCAACCACTTACCTTAGATACCAATTGATTTATCAATTCCGATTGGGTCAGCCTAAGGACTTGGGCTTGACCACTGAGCTACGATGTCCATTTGGTATAATAAAAAATATGGATTTGATCAACTACAACTATTATGTATGATCTAGAGTAATATTGATCTAATCTCAATCAACTTTTGGTTAGATTTGATCAATAGCTGAATTAAAAGTTTTTTGTCCAATATACATTTTGATTTTTTAAAACCTTGGTCTAACCAAGTCAAAATGACTGGATTCGAGTTAACCCATTCCCATAAATTCATGTTGAAACATAATCAACAGATCTTAAAACTAATTTTTTAGATTAAAATTCAAAAATTAAACATGAAAAATTAGATCTAAATAACATGTATATATCTCATATATAATGACAAAATATAGATCTAAATGAAGAACATCATATGTAACATGAAATTCATATCTTGAAACTTATTTTCAGATCTAAAACTTATAGGATAAAATAGCAATAAATTAAATCATAAAACCCCTTTTAAGATCTAATCTAAACTCATTCATGATAAAAAAATTAAAGTGAAATGTAATTGTTGGGGATAAACCCCGCTCCTGCCAAAGTCTAGTTCGATGCTCAGCCCGATGCGACTAGTGGCCGCAGAAGAGATTCCACGGATGGGCTTCAGCCGAACTGCCAAACGGCCGAGCTCCTCAAACTCCCAGCGTCAGGACCGAACCCTCCTCGGCTGGGCTTCAAGCGACCATCCCTCCAGCGGCCAAACTCCTCAAGTGGTCGCCCCCTCGACCGAACTCCTCAAGTGGTCGCCCCCTCGGCCGAACTCCTACATCCGACCGAGCTTCTCAGCGGCCGGACCTCAGCTGAAGTCCTTCAAACTGACCGAACTCTCATGCGGCCGAGCTTCATACTCCCAGCGGCCGAACTCCTCAAGCGACCATTCTTTTGTTGACAGCGGGTCGAACTACTTAGCTGCCGAACTACTTCTGATTACTCAATCGTCGAGCTTCGGTCAGACTCCTGCAAAAGCTGAACTGTCCCTGCGTCATTACAGCCAGGCGCCTGCAGGAGCCAAACTCCCCCCAAAGCTTCCTCTCGGGCCGATCTTTTAAGAAAGCCGGACTCCTTACGGAACCCTCCAGCGATCGGGCTTATACGGAAGTCGGACTCCATGCGGATTTCTCCAACGATCGAGCTTCTAAGGAAGTCGAGCTCCCTACAGACTTCTTCAGTGGACGAGCTTCTCAATGGCCGAACTCCTTATGATGGATTACTGCAGGCGATCTTGCTATGGTTACACGATAATAAAAATCGACATTTATCGGCAATAACGATCAGCATTTATCGATAATAACGATCGGCATTGATCACGATAGTTATGACGCTCATTAACCAAGGCGATTACAACAAGCTCCCTCTATAAAAGGACCCTCCGAATTCACTGAGGCCAGATTTGAAAACCCTTTTCTTCTCCTCTATACTCTATCAAGCACTCCATTCCTGTTGACAGAAACTAACTTGAGCATCGGAGAGTCTTGCCGGAGCCACCCCCCACCGGTTCTGAGCGAGACTTTATTTTGCAGGTCTCCGACGGCAGCCTCTTCGGCCTCAACTCCGACGATGATAAGTTTCTGCATCAACAGATTGGCGCTAGAAGGAGGGCTGAACCTTCGAGGTTCTCTTGTTCTTAAAGGAATGCTCGATGGCGATTTCTCTCTCTCTGAAAATCCACCTTCTTCCTCACAGAGTTCTCTTCCGAAGAGAAAATGCCTTGAGAGCTTCTACACGGCGATCGACAGCCTGCACACCAGATCTATCTGTTCCTGTCTCAGCCCCAATAGCCCAGTTTTCACACGAAGCCATCGCAGACGTGGGGCAGTTCAACCTGCTGGTCAGGTCTGTGGCCCCGCCGAGAAGACGCTGGCCGAGCGGCAACATCCAACGGGGACTTTGCCAGCAAACTCGCCATGAAGATGCGAGGAACCGGCCATAAGGAAAAGCATTTGGGCATACCAATCGCCCTTAGGAAGGAGAAATGGAGAGCAGAAGTTCTCCCGCAGAAAATTTCACAGGGGGGTTTGGAATGAAGTTCGGCGGAAGAAAAGCCGAACTTTCCCTCGAGGCTCTCATCGCTCAAGTCAGGCCGAACTCCCCCATCTCGAGTATGTCATCTACGAAATCTGCTGAAAGAAGAGTATGTCATCTACGAAACCTGCTGCAAGGAATTCTTTGGAGGCGGAGTGAAGTTTGGTAGCTAAAGCAAAGCCGAGCTCTACTTGAGCCCGTCGTCAAGGGAGTTCGGGAAGAAGTTCTCCCATTTGCAAGGAGGCGGAATGAAGTTCGGCCACGTCTACGACCTCGAGGCTCATCATCGAGGAAGTCCCGACAAAGAAGCAGGAAGTTCTACTGTGAAAGAATCTCGCAAAAAATTAAAATGAAGATTCAGAATGAAATCCGGCGCCAGGAAAGCCGAGTTCCATGAAGTTCTCCCACGAAAGCTTTTACGGAAAAGCGGAGCAAAGTTTGGCTTAAGTGAGGCCGAACTTTCGTAGTCGCCACAAAGTTAAGTTCGGCCTAAGCAAGGACGGAACAAAGTCTCCCGCGGAATGAAGTTTGGCATAAGTGGGGCCGAACTCCGCTGCTCATCGGAATGAAGTTCGGCTGAAGCAAGATCGAACTTTCCTCAGAAGCTCATTATTGGAATGAAGTTTGGCGCAAGTGAAACCGAACTTCCCTTCGAGTTTCAATCAAGTTCGACGCAAACAAAGGCGAACAAATTCTCCCGCAGAATGAAGTTCGGCATAAAGTGAGGCCGAACTACGCAGCTGATCATCCGAATGAAGTTCGGCGGAAGTAAAGCCGAACTCCCCTCGAAAGCTCATCATTGGAATGAAGTTTGGCTTAAGTGAGGCCGAACTTCCCTTCGAAGCTCACCATCAAGTTAAGCGTAAGCGAGGGCGGAACGAAGTTCTCCCGCGGAATGAAGTTCCGCACAAGTGAGGCCGAACTCCGCTGTTCATCCGAATGAAGTTCGGCGGAAGCAAGGCCGAACTTTTCTCAGAAGCTCATCATTGGAATGAAGTTCGGCGCAAGTGAGCCGAACTCCCCTTCGAAGCTCACCATAAAGTTCGGCGCAAACGGGCGGAACAAAGTTCTCCTGCACGGAATGAAGTTCGGCATTTATGGCACACAAGGAACTTTTCGACCGCCCCAGGAATACCAAGGAATTCGGCCGCATTTATGGCCTCCAAGGTTTCGGTCCGAACTTTTCGTTCGGCCCAGCATCCATGACCACCCCATCTCAAGAGAGGCCGAACTTCACCTCGAGCTCGCCATCGAGGAAGCCCCGACAGAAGGATACGAAGAAGCCCTTCCTCCCGAAAGGTTCCGCAACTATGACCTGCTCCTCTAACTCGAATTCTCAGGCGAAGTTAAGAGCCAGCCGCCAAGACCTCGAAGGACTACGGCCTTCCCAAACGTGCGCGATCGAAGCAAGTAAAGCTCCTAGCCATCGCGACCACGGCCACGACACTGAGGAATACGTTCCGCTCCAAGACAAGATCGTGAAGAATGGGACGGCGAGGATAAATTCCTTCCGACGCCAGTCTGAAGCAAGGAGAAGATCGGCTAAAGAGCGCTGCCGTAACTAGAAAAGACTACAAGGTCGGCCGCCTCGCGGCATCATCAATGCCACCCCGAGGAGGGGCTAGGAGCTAGCTACATCGGCGATTCATCATCTCCCAGCGACAAAATCAAGAGAAGCATGCTCCGAATTAAGGAGGCCAGCATGTAGATAGAGGAGGTCATCTGGACGGGACTTAGTTCCCGAGGGAACTCAGAGGAAGAACGCCCGACGACCCTAAAACAGGGATGTGCTGCCCGTAATTTTCCTTCGGTAACATTCTTCCCTTCCAATAATATTGTTTCTGGATGCAAAAAATTATACGATGACAGGTCGAAGGAGCAGCCAATAGCCGTTAGGAACAGGAGGAAGACCTCGTCCTAATGCGAGCAAAGTCGAAGGCCTCCGTTCACCTTAAGACGAGATGGGGGGAGAGGCGAGGACGATGGTCCATGATGTGCCCCCACAGCCCATTAGGAACAGGAGGAGAGACCTCGTCCTAACGCGAGCAAAGTCGAAGGCCTCGTTCACCTTAGACGAGATGGGGGGAGAGGCTCGGGCGACGGTCCGCATGTGCCCCCACAGCCCGTTAGGAACAAGAGGAAAGACCTCGTCTAATCGAGCAAAGTCGAAGGCCTTGTTCACCTTAGACGAGACAGGGGAGAGGCTCGGACGGTCCGCATGATTGCCCCACAGCCCGTTAGGAACAGGAGAAAAACCTCGTCCTAACGCAAGCAAAATCGAAGGCCTCGTTCACTTAGACGAGACGGGGGAGAGGCTCGGATTGACGGTCCGCATGATGTGCCCACAGCCCTTAGGAACAGGAGGAAGACCTCGTCCTAACGTGAGCAAAGTCGAAGGCTCGTTCACCTTAGACGAGATGGGGGGAGAGGCTCGGATGATGGTCCGCATGATGTGCCCCAGCCCATTAGGAACAGGAGGAAGACCTCGTCCTAATGCGAGCAAAGTCGAAGGCTCGTTCACCTTAGACGAGACGGGGGAGAGGCTCGGACGAACGGTCCCATGTGCCCCACACCCATTAGGAACAGGAGGAAGACCTCGTCCTAACGCGAGCAAAGTCGAAGGCCTCGTTCACCTTAGACGAGATGGGGGAGAGGCTCGGACGACGGTCCGCATGATGTGCCCCCCACAGTCCATTTAGGAACAGGAGGAAGACTCGTCCTAACGCGAGCAAAGTCGAAGGCCCTCGTTCACCTTAGACGAGATGGGGGGAGAGGCTCGGACGACGGTGCCTGCATGTGCCCACTCCCAGGGGAGGAATAAGAGGAACCTCGTTCCAAGAGAGAATAAGAGCTTGACGAATGATGTCCCCACCCGGAAGACTATCGAACCTTGAGTTTGGAGAAACAACCCATTAGGAACAAGAAGGAAGACCTCGTCAACCTCGGCAAGAGGAGATAAGATCTCCTCCGAACAACCCTATCAACTTCGGTTAAATAAGGTCAGAACACCGACTTCGACCTCGGCGAGAGATAGAATTTTTTCTAAATGACCGAATCAACCTCGGCTAAAGAGTCTCAACTTCGGCATCAACTTTAACCAGAGATGAAATATCCGTCGAACTTCGACATGGATCGATACGAGGCCCGAAAGAAAACTTCGGCAGTCGCCTTGACTACACTCCCTTCTTTCAAGTTTCGAACTCGAGGAGTGGGGGGGCTAGTGTTGGGGATAAACCCCGCTCCTGCCAAAGTCTAGTTCGATGCTCAGCCCGATGCGACTAGTGGCCGCAGAAGAGATTCCGCGGATGGGCTTCAGTCGAACTGCCAAGCGGCCGAGCTCCTCAAACTCCTAGCATCAGGACCGAACCCTCCTCGGCCGGGCTTCAAGCGACCATCCCTCCAGCGGTCGAACTCCTCAAGTGGTCGCCCCCTCGGCCGAACTCCTCAAGTGGTCGCCCCCTTGGTCGAACTCCTACATCCGACCGAGCTTCTCAGCAGTCGGACCTCAGCTGAAGTTCTTCAAACTGACCGAACTCTCATGCGGCCGAGCTTCATACTCCCAGCGGCCGAACTCCTCAAGCGACCATTCTTTCATCGGCAGCGAGTCGAACTACTTAGCTGCCGAACTACTTCTAATTACTCAATTGCCGAGCTTCGGTCAGACTCCTGCAAAAGCTGAACTGTCCCTACGTCGTTACAGCCAGGCGCTTGCAGGAGCCGAACTCCCCCCAAAGCTTTCTCTCAGGCCGAGCTTTTAAGGAAGCCGGACTCCTTACGGAACCCTCCAGCGATCGGGCTTATATGGAAGTCAGACTCCACACGGATTTCTCCAACGACCGAGCTTCTAAGGAAGCCGAGCTTCCTACAGACTTCTTCAGTGGACGAGCTTCTCAATGGCCGAACTCCTTATGATGGATTACTGCAGGCGATCTTGCTACGGTTATACGATAATAACAATCGATATTTATCGGCAATAACGATCAGCATTTATCGATAATAACGATCGGCATTGATCACGACAGTTATGACGCTCATTAACCAAGGCGGTTACAACAAGCTCCCTCTATAAAAGGACCCTCCGAATTCACTATCGAGCACTCCATTCCTGTTGACAGGAACTAACTTGAGCGTCGGAGGGTCTTGCCGGAGCCACCCCCCATCAGTTCCAAGCGAGACTTTGTTTTGCAGGTCTCCGACGGCAGCCTCTTCGAACTCAACTCCGGCGACGACAAGTTTCTGCGTCAACAGTAATGATTAAAATAGTTTTAAAAACATCCTTTCAAAACCGATCAGCATGTACTAAGACAACCTTTGCATGCGATCTTTTAATCCATTAATTTTAGTTCCAAATTATTAGATATCAGATCTAATTTACATGAGCACATAAGCATAATTAGAAATTATGGAGAACAAAAATTGTGTCTAATCATATTAGATCATAACATAACATCACAAAAATTTTAGATCTGAATCTAAATTTATACAAAATATAAATCATCTATTTTAGATCTGAATGCTTATGGAAACATATACAAAATTAGATCTGAATACATACTAAAATCTGGTTTAAAGACATGGATCTGAACATCCATAAAAATCTGTTCAAAAAATAGATCTGAGCATCCATACATACTAACTTAGAAAACCTGTTCAAAACAGATCTGAAAATCTATTCAAAATAGATCCGAAACTCCATTAAAAATCTATTCAAAACCGATCTGAACAGTCACAAGAAAAATTGCAATATCAGATCTGATTCCTCTACATTAAGATCTGATTAAAATCACATCATAAATTTTTTAAGAAATCATTTTGAAAACAGATCTGATTTCATAAAAAAAATCTGGTTAAATACCAGATCTGAAATTCTGCAAACACAAATAGAACCAGAATTTTATTTTATATTCAGATCTTCAACCGAGCTCTGATACTAGTTGAAGGGAAGAATCCGATCTTTCATGAACAAAAATCGGATCACCAAGAAAAATTAAGCGGGTTCCAGACTAAAATTTTAAACAAAGTAACGATATACCTTCATTTGCAGTGGAAGAAACTTGAATAGGATAGTAGGAAGTCCCTTTGCTAGAGCTGCTGGTGTGGCTCCTCTACTTCGCATGCATGCCACGCTCTGCAGAAAAGGAGGATGAAGAAATCTGATTTTCTGAAAACCAATTTTCAAGAAAAAGAATGAAGAAATCTGTATTTCTGAAAATAAATTGTCAGCAAACAGATTTTCAAGTTTTACAGAGGTTTTTTAGGGAATTTTCAGTGATGATTTTTTATGAGTTTTTCAGCGATTTTGGAAAGAATATTCACTGACTTTTAGAGGATTTTTTCACACCATTTTTTCAGGGAATAGGGCACTTTTTATAGATAAATTCTCAACATGAAATCCAAGTTTGTACGCTTTTTATAGATTTCCATTCTCAGCGAGTGAATAGAAAAATCTATTCACTCAGATTTATCAATGCCTTCTTCTTCTTCTCCAAAATAGAAAACAGAGCGTCGCTCAAATGTACGGCCGTGGAAGACGGGGCCGGCCATCCATGGTGGCTTCTGACAGTGGCGAAGTCGTGGCCCTTGGCACTTACTCCAACGGTGGTAGCTACCGGCATAACAAAAATAAAATAGGGAATGCCCTGTTTGAATAAACCGATGACCTATCGGCTCATCACTGTGCATCGGTGATGAGAAGAAGGCCGTGGAATGGAAGAGAAGGGATGGAAGAAGTCCAATCGGGACTATTCTCTGGCTTGTTGGCCTCACTAAAGAAAGTTATCGTGTTTGGTGGTCCTTTCGGTGGAAAACCAAGGAAAATCATCAGTGATCGGCTATGATTTCCTTGAGGAGATCTCGATGGAACTCAATGGAAGGATGAATGCCTTCTTATAGAGGGGATTCCAGGGTTCCTTGGGAAGATTTTTGAATCGGATTGAGGGCTTCAACAAACAAACACGGGAGAGGAAGGCACGAAGACTCCAATCGGGACTCCCTCGCTTCCTTTGATTTCTCTTCTTTTTCTTTTTTTTTCTAACTTTAAGATTTGTGCAAAAAATCATGTCCTTATAATATCAAAATTAGGTCCTTACAATATCAGGTCCAATCATGATTTTAACTTTAATAGGTTGGGTTTAATTTTAAACCGATCCAAATATATTAAATATGAACTAATTAATTTTAATAAAATAATTTGATCTAATCTAATTATAATCTATTGAAACAAGGTCATGACTTAATAGGAGAGATGGTAATTTTATCCGTCCCACTAGATACCCGAATCAATATGACTTAACAATCTTGCGTGCTCTTGTAGGCCTATTAGATAATTTAATTAAGCTCCAAAATTTGCGGGGGTAGCAAAGCTACCAAGCCTATAGGACTCGAAGAGAGGTTTTTAGAATGGGATTATAATAAGGATTCTGATATCAAATGATAAAGTTATGGCCATTCTAGTTCGATAGTATCAAAATCCTATAGAAATTGGTGCAATCATGTTGATTTTGCACCCTTTCAGATCCGATCCCTCAAATCCATATATCTATTTGCTATGGCATTTACATCATAACCTTAATACATATTCCTTATTCAAAATTATGATGATTTTATAATATTTATATGTACTCGATTCCATCCAATTCGATCCGACCAATCCCTCTATGTACTCGATCCAATCAAACTTGCATCTCTACTTGATCCGACCTGACCTGAGGTGGGTAGGGGATGGATATGGATATGAAATTTTTACTTATGAGATGGATATGACTATGGGCCAACTTGACCCATACATGACCCATTTCCAGCCCTACATAACCAGAGGGGAGCAATTTATCTCACCTTAAAGGTGACAATGGATCTCCATGATCTAAAATTCTGATTTGAATTTTAATTAAATTTTTGGATTGGCATTTTACTTATTTTGGATTTAGACCGAATATGAAAAAAAATATATGATTCGAATGAAATTTGCATTTGGATCCAAGTCCAACAATCCAAAATCCAATCAAAAATATTTTTTATTGATAATTTTTAAAAAATAAATATAGAATTTTATTTGAAAGTCCAAAATTCGATCCGAATTCAATCTAATTTTTTAGATTTGGCTAGCTTTCTTCGAGTTGATGGATAAGGATTTTGACTTCATTTATATGTAAGGGTTTAAATAGTATAAATATCATATCAATCACAATCTATGAAAGATTTGGATAGGCCTTGGTGGATAAGGTAGTGGATATGGTATCTAAAGATTTTAAGTTCAAATCTTTTCCATCCACTTATTTTAAAATTATTTTATAAAAAGATATATTTTAGACTTTATTTTTCAAACTTATGATGCCAATTTCTAACGAATTATCTATCATAGATTTCAACTTTATTTTCAAGCTTGTGATGCTAATTTTTGATGGATTATCCATCATAGATTTTATTTTCAAATTTGTGACATGAATTTCTAATGGATTATCTATCATAAAATCTACTTTTATTTATTAAAATATTTCTGACTACCTTTCCATTAGAAATAATTATCTTAATAATTTAATTTTTTTTAAAATTATCCTTCTAATAGAATTCTTTATCAAAAAAAATTACTGATAAATAATTTATCAATAAATTGAAAACAAATATTTTTGATATATTTTTTTTATTTTTTTTAAAAAAAATTGATAGATTTTTTGATCGAGTTGTTTCTAACAAATAATCCATCAAAAATTTCTCAAAGATTTTGAGATATATCAATTATATTTTATTATATCTTTTATGAAAATTTATCAATGATCCATCAAAAATTTCTAACGGATCACATTCGTCAGTAACTTCCATCAGTGAAGTCATTATTTCTAGTATTATACCTCCACATGGTCTAATCCATGAGATGGGGCGGTAGGGTTCCTGTTGGTGGGGTGGGTGCTTTTTTTTCTTTTTTTTTTTTGTTTTGGCTCTCCTCTCTTGGTGCTAATCATTTTTCTTCAATACTTAGTATATTTTTTAACAGATTAGAGTTACCCACATTTATCCTGTAGCAGATTTAAGTTACCCATATTTATTCTTTAGCAGATTTGATTTACTCACATTTAATCATTGAAACGTAAGTTAAAAATTAATTATAATATTTTTATATTTGGCAAACATGGGTATATACAATTTTTTTTCAAAATTTAATCTTTTATCGACGTATGTACTTTACGTGACTAAAAAGCATGGATGTATGTGACTTTTTTTATAGTGTTCTTATGACTTTTATGTCCAAATCAGATTAGATGAGACACCACCCTTGGTTCTCATCCTTATCTAGATTACATGCATTGACTTGGTCAAAATTTCTATCCAATATGGAGCTCAAGTTCAAGAGAATTTAGGTTTAACCATATGCTAGCATTATTTTTTTATACCTAATAGGATTTCTCTAAATCCTAACTCAATTGGAACTTCATAAGCCCAATTGCATAATCCTAGACCAATTTTCTTATTTATGTGATCCCATAAGTTTAATTCTATCTAGTAGTAAGATATATTATGATCTTCATTATCAATATCATTGAAATGCCTTTCAGTAGATTAGAACTCACTACAACAAAACCTATTTTTTGCGATGTAATATATTCATTGTAAATAATCAATTTTCATCGCTAATAATTATTAGCGATAAAATTTTTGTCACTAATTTTTCTTCACAAAAAATGGGGTCGTAGATAATAATTAGTGATGAAAAGCTAATTTTCATCACTAATAAATTTTTTTATGATGAAAAATTTTCATCAAATTTTTTTTATTCATTAAATTATTTATGATGAAAATTTTTGCAATGAAACCCAAAATTTTTTATCATAAATAAAATTTTTTTTGATAAAATATTTACATCATAAATAAAAAAATTATTTGCAATGAAAACTTTTCATCATAAAAAAATTATTTATGATGGAAATATTCTATTGCAAATATTTTTTTATTTACAATGAAAAGTTTTCGTCATAAATATAAAATTATTTATGATGAAATATTTTCATCATAAATATTTTTTTTGATGAAAAATTATGCCATAAATTATTTTTTAAAAAATATAAATTATTTTTAAATTATTTTTTAAAAATATAAATTATTATATATTTTAATATTTATATTTATAATTTATAAAATTAAAATAAATAATTTATAAATAAATTTCATCATTCATCCATAATAAATTTCATCATTTCATTATATAAAAAGTATTTCATTATAGAAGTATTTTTTGATAAATAAATACAAAAGATCCAAAAAAAAATAAAAATAAGAGAAAATAGGCCGCCGACCATCAAGCACCGAAGGAGGAAAGCACTCAGAGAAGCTCAGACCGGTCTGTTGCTGCATCATCTGCTCCATTTGCGTCATTCACTCCATGATCTATGACTGGAATAGTAGGTACTTATTTTCGCATGTAGTCAACTCAACAGCCCACTGCCGATCCTCAGCAGTCAGTCTCTACATCTCCGCTAGTCGGGCATCACAGACGGCATGGATGCCAGCCCTGGATGAGCATAAAGATGTAGGAGCTCCGATCCCATTCCCTAGTCTCCTAACATAACAAGATCTCATACCAAGCACCTGATCATAAATTTTATCATCTATGGGTGCGGTTAAGCCCTCTAGGATAGGCTGGGATCTAATGTCTATCATATGATCCTAAAAATTAAAGTTATAGCTATTCTAAGTTTGTATTGAAAATCAAAATACTAATGAAAAAAGTAGTTGAAAAAACTTACGTAAAGCTCCTGACTCCCGACCGTTCAGTCTCTTGACCATCGCTGATGGATCCACTGGTAGATCTCAATCCTACCAAGAAGCTCACCACTCTCTACATCTCTCTACAATTTGAGAATAATTAATATATTTTTTTTAAAGATTAAAGAGTTAAAATATGATAAATAAAAATTACTTACCATATGCTTCATGGAATTTTTGGCATATCGATCCTGCACAGTTAATAGTCAAATTAGTTAGTAAGTAACTAAATTTAAAAATAAATGATTCAATTATTAAATTTTAAATTAAAAAAATTACTTGATATGCTGGATCCTTATACGTGCGGCATATGACGGTCCAGTCCTCGATACTGATGCTGTCATATAGTCGCTGCCATGCTGCCTCCACCCCCTGGTCATGCACTAAAGCATACTAGTGGTGATGAATACGATGCCAATACTCCTTGAAATGCGAGCATAAATGATTATATACAGCTCGTCACATGCAATCGTGCTCAAAATCAATAATCTCAAATATAAACTGCCAATAACAAATATTATAAGAATATAATATAAATTAAATATTTAAATAAATATTATTATACCTGTAAGTGGCTATAGAAGATCTTTCTCTAAGATCATGTAACCTGATGTCAATCAAAGAGCATCGTCGAGGCATATCTATGGCAAATGATGCCCAGCTCAGTCTGCCATGACTCGGACCATCTCCTAATAGGTCTAGTGTAGCCTGGCAGAATCTCAATGTGGAGATGCTGTCCCTCGTGCTCGCATCTCCAATGCTCGAGGATGAGGTTCTTCAACGAACCTTGCCCTCGCCTTACCACCAATAAAGAATGGCCTAAAAAAATAATGAATAAAATATTAGTATGATAGTCATCTATAAACCTAATAACTAGGTAGATTAAAATTAAATTATATGGACATAAAAAATATAAAAATACCAGTCAGAACTGGCTCACTCGAACCCACCTCTACAGGGCCCTTTAGCGACTCCGATGGTGCAGCAATGGAAATGAGAAAAGGCTCAGAGGTAGGCTGGGAACACACCTGATCGTTTATATGCATTATAAATTAAAGCATTCGACTAATGTAATTAAAATATTAAATCATAATCATAATAAAATACATAAGCTAAATAAATAATAAAAAAAATTAAACTATGACAAGAAAAGTATAAAAATATAATTAAAAACTTAACTATTTTACTTATAACAAGTAAATGCATTATAACTATTTTAACTATTATTACTATTACCACTATTATATTATTATTATATTACTATTATTATTTGTTCTATTATTATTATTACTATTATTATTATTTATTATTATTATTATTATACTATTATTATTATTTATTATTTACTTTTACTCTTATTATTATTATTATTATTATTATTATTATTATATTTATTATTATTATTACTTATTATTATATTATTATATTATATTATTATTATTTTATTATTTTTACTATTTTTTACTTTATTATATTATTACTATATTTATATTATTATTAATAATTATTTATTATTATTATTCTATTTTTACTATTTATATTTATTATTACCATTACTATATTTTATTATTATTATTTATTAAAAATTAAAAATTGATTAAGCCCCTCCACCCTCAACCACCAACGGCGCCCCTCCGCCGCCCACCACCTGTGGCCCCTACCCAACCTGCCATTGCCACCCCTCCACGCCCCACCCCCCATGGACCCCCACCCCTACGATGCCGAACACCATTTGTGACCCCCCACCTGATCTACGGTGCCCCTCCACCATCCACAACCAGTGCCCACGGCCCCCCACCCTCTGTAGCACCCCTCCACTACCCACCACCGGTGCCCATGGCCCCCCAACCCATCCTGTCACCATCAACCAGCAGCCCCGCAACCAATGCGGCCCCCCACCCCTACAGTCGGCACCAACCCTCCGCACCCCACCGTCCACCACTCGTGACCACCGCATGGAAACATCCGCAGCCCCCAGCCCACAGTCCTATCACCACCGCCCTACGACCCCACACACAATGCACCCGCCACCCCTTGGAGCCGGCACCCACCCTTTTTGCCCCATTGCCCGCCACCAGCCATTGCCCGCCACTAGCCACCGCATGTACGGCACCCACGGCCCTCCGGCCTGAATGATCGAAAGAGAACAAAAAAAAAATTATATATCGTCAATGGTGCACGGCATCAATGGTGGCAATGGTGCGACAACGATGGTGGCAATGATGATGGCAACAACAGCGGCACCGAAAGAACAGGTCACTGGCTGATGGAAGTGAAGGAGGTGGGGGAGAGAGAGAAGACAAGGGGGAGGGTGAGGGTGGGTTTCGGGGAGAGAGTGGGTTTCATGTGAACGTAGTGGGAGGGGATATTTAAAGAATTTTAGCGACAAAATTTTGTCGCTAAAAGATTTATTAGTGATAAAAAAAATATTTCATCGCTAATAATTCGCACCAATTTTTTTCAAAAAAAATTTCTCCAAAAAATATTAAAATATTGGATAAAATTATTTATGATAGAAAATTAATTTTCATCATAAATAATATTTATTAGCGATAAAAATTTTTATTGAAAATAATTTTTTGTAAATAAATAATTCTAAAAATAAAAAAATAAGGATATTTACGATGAAAAAATTGCATCATAAATAAAAATTATTTATAATGGATATTTCCATCGTAAATAATTTTTGGTAAATAAATAATTTTAAAAAATAAAAAAGATGAGAATATTTGTGATAAAAAATAATTTTCCATTGCAAATAACCTTTATTCACGATGGAATATCCTTTTCCATTGCAAATAATTTTTCATATATAAATAATTTAAATAATCACCAAATTTTTGGCGATGAAAATTTAAAAAAAAAGAGGCAAAAATATGCTATGCATGGTGATGCGATGGGGTTGAGCAGTGCAAGCACGTCCACTATTAGCTAGCCCATGAGCAAATTAATTTTTTTTAATTTTTTAAAATTAGTATTCTTTTAAAAAATTTATTATTCTCTAAATATTATATAATTTTAAAAATTAAATTTGATCTTCATCATTTATTATTTAAGTAATTATGGTATGAGTATCGTCACAAAATATCATCTCAATTTGGTAGCTCTAGCTTTGTAGATCGATAAAATTTGATTTCGACGATCACGAACGATCGTATGATGATCTGATAGATAGAAATCACTGATGGATCCAAAATTTTGCAATGATGATCTCTGTGATATTTATAGCATACTATTAAAATTTTACTTCAATTGGATATAGTTATCACCATCAATTTAGTATAGGATGATTTGGATTATTAAATGAAAAATGAATGATCAAAAGGCCAAACGGCATCCGATTAAGATGATTTTTTACATAAATGATCTTTGCTACTAATTTAATCATTTGTATAGTAGGAATCATAAAATTCAAACTGCACGTATATGAACGATCCAAAACTATATGTCTCTTGATACATATTCTTAAGATTCTTAAGTAATTACACTTATATTTTTATAAGATCTGCTTAATGTGGATAGTTTATTACATACGATTTTAATTTTATGATCATTACCATATAATAAATGAATATAGTAGCAAAGATCATTTATTTAAAAAATTATCTTAATCAGACGCTGTTTGGCCTTTTGATCACTCATTTTTATTTAACGATCTAAATAATTCCATACTAAATTGACTATGATAATTATATCTGATTGAAGTAAAATTTTGATAGTATGCTATAAATATTATAAAGATCATTGTTATAAAATTTTGAATCCATTGGTGGTTTCTATCTATCAGATCATCATACAGTCATTCGTGACCATCGAAATCAAATTTTATCGATCTACAAAGCTAGAGCTATCAGATCGAAGCAATCTTTTATGATGATACTTGCATGATAATTACTTAAATAATGAACGATGAAGATGGACTTTAATTTTTAAAATTATATAATATTAAAAAAATATTTTTTTAGATATTAAATTTTAAAAATTAAAAAAAATATTAATTTACTTGTGGGCTAGCTAATAGTGGACGCGCTCATACCCCACAAGCCCGTCACATTGGTCATGCATGGCACATTTTTTCTCTTTTTTATTTTTAAAATAGTCCATATTTTTCTATTTTTAAAATTTAAAATTTTGGTCAGATTATTTACAATGTAAACATATTTTACATCATATATAATAGATTATTTATGATAAACATTTTTCATCATAAATAATCTAGCCTTTTATTTTTTTAATATTTTATTTATGATAGACTATTTGCAACATAATTTTTTATCATAAATAATAGATTATTTAAGATGCAAAATTAATTTACATTGCAAATAATTGATTATTTATGATGAAAAAGTTATGTCACAAATAGTCTAACCTTTTTTATTTTTTTAATATTTTATTTATGATAGATTATTTATAATGAAAAATTTTTATCATAAATAGTTGATTATTTACATCATAAATAATCAATTATTTATGATAAAAATTTTTCATCATAAATAATCTGATCTTTTTATTTTTTAAATATTTTATTTATGGTAGATTATTTATGATAAAAAAATTTTATCATAAATAATCAATTATTTATAATGCAAAATTATTTTGCATCATAAATAATTGATTATTTATGATAAAAATTTTTCATCATAAATAATCAGGCCTTTTTATTTTTTAAATATTTTATTTATGGTAGATTATTTATGATAAAATTTTTTTATTATAAATAATAGATTATTTATGATGAAACTAATTTTTCATCATAAATAATTGATTATTTATGATGAAACTAATTTTTTATCATAAATAATCAATTATTTATGGCAAAAAATTAGTTTCGTTGTAAATAATTTTATTTGCAACAAAAATTTTTTCATCCTAAAAAATTCCATCACAAAAGATGAGATTTCTTGTAGTGACTCTTCCAATTTAACCAATTGAGAATTATTAATCATTTGAATAATTCTCATTGATCTCACAATCCATCAGTGACATCTAGCAAAATTGAATAAATGAATCTCTAAATACAATTACTATATAATTTGATCCTTTAATCATGAGTTCTGATATGACAGAGATCATGGATAACTAGTCAAACTCTACATCAGTCATATATAAAATTCAATCTACTTGAGTTCCTATATAAAATCTTATGGAAACTCTTTTCCATCATTTATACTGTTTTGACCATGATCTTTTGAACTTAGTTTCATGGATTACATAGCACTACTCCTTGTCTACCAAGATTGACAAATTCCATCTAGGTGCAACCTACTCTTACAGTGAATCTACTACAGCCAACATATACTGTAAGAATCCAAATAGCTAGGAACCAAGTGTATATATAGTCAAACTACAGTAATCTCATTATGAATTGGCAAGACACCATAGGTCAAGGACTAGTCACACCACTGCAGCATCGAATATGTCACTGATGAGTTGGTAGACATCCAAATAACTAGTCGTGTAGTCATACTCAATACTATATTCTCTAACAATCATCTATACTCTAGTTTTAGTATCCCCATACTATAGACTTGGGACTTATCTATCTAGAGAAAAGTGATCTGTGACTGATAAGTATCATAAATTTATAAATAAAAGTATTAATTTATAATTTAATTTATTTTTATTTTTAAAACTTAATATTTTTATTTATTATTTTTAGAAAATATTATCATAAATAAAAAGAGCTCATTTTTTGGTTAAAATGAAATAAATTTGGAACGAGTCCAATTTAAAATGAATCTAATATGAATTTTCAAAGAAAATAATAACCGGCTGGTTCACCCAAAATTGGTTCGATTGAGCATAGCCCGGTCCACCCACAAACCTAGCCCGATCCACCCGCACGCCCTTCAATGTAGCTCGCGAAGCAAAGCCCATGCCCATAGCCTAGCTCCCCCTCAGGCCTGACGTCAAAAACCATGTGGTCCATAGTGGACCGCAATAGTATTCGATTCATCATGGACCCTTAATAGTTCTATAGTGAAAAATTGCAGTGCACAAGGTAGAATCGTAATTTTAGCTAGCATGTCGAGTGTAGATTGGTTCGGGTCCATAGAGAGCTCGGTCCATGCGGTCCACAGCATAGAAATTATGCCATCCAACGGTCCTAGTGGTCACTAGTCTAGATCCAACGGATAGGGAGTTTTCTTGTTTTAATTCTAAGTCTCCCAGCCCTGGTTGCACGATCCAATGGTCCCAAATGATCTAAGCGATGATCCAATAGCCAGATCTCACCCAGATTTTGATCCAACGGCTAACAAAAGCTCCCAAATTGATTCAATTTCCCTCAGCACAATCTAGTGGCCTAGATCTTCCAGATCAAATCGATTCGACGGTTAGAAGCAATTTCGATCAAATCTGGGCTAATAAACATTATTTTTTGATAATTTTTGATGCATTCGATCCAGATCTGACGGTCAGAAGACCAGATGCGATCCAAACAATCCAGATGCTATTTAATTCAATTTTCTCTCGAATTTTTTTACATACATCGATCAATATACTACTTTAATCTCATATTGGTTGATAGCAAAGGTCTCTCCTCTCTAACATCTATAAATAGGACCCAGGCAAAGGTTTCAAGCTATCTTCGATCAAAGGAAGGTGATGATATAGGGTAGAGGCCATGCTTGAGTTCAAGATTGCTTCGAGGCAGACGATGCCAAGAGGAAGAGCTGGTCTTCTACATCATCTTAACACCAATGCTGATCCGAGATCAAGATCACCTACTTCTAGTTTTTTTTTTCTATCTTTTTAATTTTATATATTTAAATTCTAAATTAAATTTTAATTAATGCAAAATTTACTTTTCTACTCTTTAAATTTTATGCTCTTTATTTTTATTATAAATTTAATTTTATTGCTATTTAATTTTATTGCAAGTAGATGCTAAGATCTAGGTAGTAGATCTTAGTACTAAAAATTTATTTTCTTGCACTATTTAAATTTTTAATATTTATTTTTATTATAATTTTAAATTCTATTATCCAACTTTAATTTTATTTTTTAATTTTTTTAAAAAAAATTAAAGCACTGCCTTTCCTATGGATTCAACTCGACTCATTACTTTCTACATATTTTTAATTATTTTAAGAAGTTAGAGTTAAATTGATAAACACGATGTCTTAACAATAATATCGCAGTCTTATCAAGTTTTTGGCACCATTGTCGGAAAGGACATGAGCATTATATTTTTTTGATTTTATTTATAAATAAATTATAAATAATTTTTGATTTTTTAACTACTAACTTTTCTTATTTATTTTGCAGAAAAAAAGAGAAGAAAAAAGAAAAAAAAAAGGAAGAAAGCTTTCAACTACGTTTGGTGAGATCAATCCTAATCCTAAACTTATTTTTTCATTATTATTTATTTTATTTTTAAATTAATTAAAAAATATCTACTTAAATCTAATTAAAAGCTTCATTATGGGAGTAGAAATTCTAATTACTCAAAGCATCCATCATATTAGTTTTATTTTTTTTTTACTTTTTTTGGTGATCGCTAGAAACAAGATAAGCATCTCAAGTTCAATTAGTTTCATGCATCTAATTTAGTTGCATAGAACCCTTTATTTAAAAATGGTTGTGCATATTCATTTTTTAAATCAATTTAAGGGCAACATCCAATTAAACAAGATAAGATAAAAATTTGATCATCCTTGGCCCACAAACAACCAACTAGCATCTGCATAACCTAAGCCTTTAATTTAAAATCAATTAGACATCGATCCTAGGAATCTGAGCTTATTAGAATAAGAAACTCTAAGAATTGGATCAGATTAGGGTTAGTCAATTTGACTGGTATCTAAGAAAAGTAGTTTAGCGATTATGTCCTAAAGAAAGATCATTACTTAATTGATTCTATTAGCTTACCTGGCCAAAATAATTGGTATCTAAGAAAAGCAACGGAAGGACTCCCACTGACTTTATACTTACTTACCCAGTTAAGTGGCTGATTCTATACTTGAAGAGCTTGAAGATAACTTTGACAGTTAGTTGTCTAGATCTAGGATAATCCTTAGTTAGGATTGTTTATCTAACTTAATTGCTAACTAAAACATCAAACATACTTAAAACTAATTCTTATCTTTCTTCGCAACTCTAGGACTCGTTAGGATATCTTCTTTAGAACTCTTTTCTTTCTTTCTTCTTCTTTTCTCCTCTTCTCTTCAAAAATAAAATAAAATAAAATTAAATTAAATTAAACTAAATTAAAAATAATAAAAAAAATTATAAAAAAATATTTTAAAAATAAAATAATAAAATAATAATAAAATAAAAAAGTTTCTAAACCACATGTTAGGGTTGCACTAGTACTGCACGGTAGGAGATTGCTTTTTTTGACCTAGTTAAATCTAATCATAAAATTGAATGGCTGATCCATGTTAAACCTGATAATTAAATAACTGAAAATTCTAGAGAACCACCTAGATAGATGAAAAAATATTTTATTCTTTCATCTATAATCCATCGACTTGTATCCATTTACTAGATATCCTTGCTAGCCAATATGAGATCAAGTCAACCATAATCCAAATGCTCCCATCATTCTATGGGAATACTAATGAAGATCCTTAAAAGCATCTAGATGATTTCTTAAAAATCTATTCTATGATAAAAAAATTAAAATTTATCTGATGATGCCCTTAGACTAATCTTTTTTTTTTTATTAAAAGACAAAGCCTAGTACTGGCTTGGCATAATCGAAAGATCAATCAAAATTTGGACTGAATTGCAACGTGAGTTTTTTAAAAAGTTTTATCCCATAGGTCAAACCAATACCATGAGGTGAGCCATCACTAGATTTCTCAATTTTTAAGGAAACAAATTCATGAGTCATGGGAGAGACTTAAGAAATTTCTTAGAAAATATCCACACCATGGTCTATCTAAGTAGCAAATCGTTTAAGCTTTCTATAAGGGTTTAGGAGACAATTATCGATAAATGGTAGATGCATTTTGTAGAGATGCATTCATGAGTAAGAGTGAGGACAAAGCATATGCCTTATTTAAAATATTGAGTAAAAACTTAATTAACCATGCTTTATTATCTTTTTACCAAAAGCGGGCAAGAATCTTTGATCCAAAATCTAATTTCAAGACTGATTTGAACCTAATAGTACAAAAATTAGATAAAATCAATCTTCTTGTCTAGAAATTAGATCAATTCCTAAATCTAGATCAGCAATCTCGTTCATAATATCAATCACCTTTTAATTATTAGGAGATTTATTCTATTTATGCTAGCCTAGCCAATTATGTAAGTGAATGTCCCATAGCTGCATAATTTTCATCTTTTATTCAAGAATAAGTCTAAGCTATATAAGGCTACTCCAAGCCGATTAGTGATCCATTTTTAAATTTATATAACCTAGATTGGAGTAACCATCCTAATTTTTCTTGGATACCTCAACAGACTCATGCTCAGACTTAAATTCTACCTATCCAAAACTATCATGATAGGCTCCAATACCAAAATTATGCCTATAATAGAGATCAGTCTAGTTAGTTTATCCAGCCACCATATTATAATCAACCATCATACCTGCCTTCTCAACAGACAAATCTAGCCGATGATAGATTTAATCAACTGTAACAACTAATTCTGACTCAACAACAATCGATTTTGACTCAACAACAATCCATCTCCAGGCTAGAAGCTCAAATAGGATAACTAGTTGAGTCTACCATGAGGAAAGAACTAGATCAATTATCAAACTAATCATTAACAAATCTTATAAACAACCTACTTAATATTTACCAACCACTTGGATCTAGTCATCAATCCAATGACCCACCTAAGAATCTCCAATTTGAGAATGCCAAAATAATTTTTGAGCTTAGAATTGGTAGGATTCTTATTGACCCATATTAAGACCAGGTGAGTAAGGCTAGTATCGATGCTAGCCAAAATAAAAATTTAGAAGAAGTGGTTAGTACTAAGATCAACCATATAGAAGAACCTGAGCCTAAAAATAGTATTAATGTTGATTCTAATTTAAATGAGATAAATATAGGAAAAAAAAGAACAGATGACTCTTCTAAGACCTATAAACCTAATGTTCTGTTCCCTTCAGTCCTTAAAGGTGGTTCTTCTTACAAAAACCAAGGGACACGTAACGAAGAGTTAATGGAGTTGTTTAAGCAAGATCATATTAATTTATCTCTAGAACTGAAGCTACCTTTAGTCATCCCTCCAGTACCCATTTCATCGAAATTAACTCCTAATCCAAAAAATCAATTCATAAGTATTTTAGAAGAACAAACAGAAAAAATTCTTAAAAAATAAGAATCTGAGATTAGGATCGCAAATTATCTTCCCATAATTAGCAACGAATATAACAATAAAAGGATAACAAGCTATCTTCCTGAGATTGGCAATCCAAAATCATTGAAATTTATCAATCCAATATTTGATATGGGATAGGTAAACTATATTATGTCGGCTGAAGATGGTAAACTTAACACTTATTGGAAGACAATCCAATATTTATTTTTCTTGCATCTAATTTATCTTTTTAGTTTATTTTTTTTTAAGATATATATGTTGAATAAGTTGGAGGGAGAGATAAATTTTTAAGATCTATGCTAGACCATAAACATATTAAGTTAGATGTATTCTTTTCTATTCTTTATTACATCTTTTATTTTTCTTTCATCATTGAGAACAATATCAATTAAGTTAGGGGGAAGAATAATAAAAATAAAAATTTTTAAAGTCCTCAAAGAGGTTTGTTAGTATTTAGCATTTAGACATCTGATTATACTTAAGATCGAGTTGAGCTAAATATTTTTAAAGAGAAAATTGATGCACAGATAAGAAAATTTGTGAGATATTAAGGGATCAAGTATTAAAAAAATTCAATAAAGAGTTAAATCTAGAATATAAATAATTTTTTTTGAGTATTTTTGATTTTTTCTACCAGCATCAAAGAAGAGTCTACTTTTTATGGGTTTATGTAGGATAACTATATATTTTTTCATAAAAAAATTAAAATAAAATAGTTTCTAAGTACTTTTCACTGAGTAACTGAATCTCTTTGCCTAAGCAAATATTGAGTTTGACATCAAAAGATGGAAAGGACAAAGAAGCTTGTTGTAAAACTAGTCTTTAACTCATAGCCTGTTTGATTCGAGCTAGTAAGCTCTAGGGTTATTTTATATCTAGTGTCCTAAAGCTAACTGATTTCAGAGTCATTGGCTCAAGACTCGCTACATAGATCAAACAGAAAGCTTAAAAAGTTAAGACACTCAATAGTAGTACAATATTTAAAAAAATCTTGATTTTTTATCGAGTAATCGAGTCTCATTGTCTAAGTAATGATATTCATATCAAAAAGTGGACAATATGAATAAAAAAATTAATAAATAAAGGATGAAAGTAACAATACACTTGTCCATATAAAAGTTTAGATAATTCAGAGATAAAGATAGAAATAATTTAGAAAAAATTAAAAAAAACTAAATCTAATTTTATTGGATCAATCACTATCCTCATGATGATCCATCAATCGAAAATATTTAGAAATTAATCTCCAATGATGCATATCTCAAATTCTCAACTCTTAAGAATATGTATCATCATCTTATTAATTTTTTATAATGATTCATGGACACATGACACGACATATATGAAAAATAAATACTAGTATAGTAAAGAGTTATAGTAGTAGTTTGGAATCACTACTACAGCCTAAAAATTTACTGTGATAGCCTACGATAGTGGTTACTTAACCACTGCCACTGTCACCATTGCCGTCGATCCATGGTAGTGATTTTTGTAACTATTAAACAACTATTGCAATAAGTAATCTATGGCAGTGATTATACAATCGCTATCATAGGTCATCTATGGCTGCGGTTCTGTAACCACTGTGATAGATTTCTATGGCAGTGGTTATACAATAGCTGCCATAGAATTAATGCAGTGATTTTACAATCATTGCCATAGGTTATGGCAGCGATTGGTATGCGATCTACGACAGTGGTTGGCATACCTATGGAGTAATTACTACCCATTATCATAGCTTTTGAATAATAAAAAAATTTAATTTTTTTAATTTTTATTTTTTTATCTAATAAATGCAGTTCAATGTATAATATAAGAACAAATTTAAAATAGCATAAGAATATATCTAAAATACTTAAATTTTATTACTAAATAAAATTTATTATAAGATTTTTTTAAAAAAATATATCAAAAGTCTACATCTAAATCTAAATCATCATCACCAGGAGGAGATGGAACACGAGCTGGAGGAGTTGGAGTTGGAACTGGAGCTGGAGGAGCTGGAGCTAAAATGCTAGCCAATATGTCCTCAAGATCCATGAAGTCAGCTCCAAAACATGCGGAAAGGCTCATCACCATATTGGTCACGATGCTCTATAGCTGAGATACGTGCTTCTCAATCGGAGCAGCTTGCTTCATAGCCTGAGCTATCTATGCCAACGCCTCCTTAAGCTGTTTCTGACTAACGACTCTGGAAGCATTTGAAGAGATGCTCACCATAGATCAGTAGCTAGTCGGTGTATATCCGAGCCTACATCGGATCCTTCCAGAATGCATAGGCTCCAAGACTTGAGATAGATTGTCATGAGGGCCAAAGGTGTCTAGGCCCTCACTTGCGAGCATGTCTAATTGCTCTTATAATTATAAATTTAAATAAAATATCAAAAAAAATACTATAATATAAATCATACTAATCTATTTATTATTTATAAAAATTCTTCTAATCATGGCATTCATTGGTCTGTCTGTCTTGTCCGTATGGCTGAATCAAAAAATGGCACTATGGGTGGGCATCACCCCCTCTCTCGTCACCTATAATAATCGATCAGCTTATTAGAAACATGCAAGAAAAAATAATTTAATTTGTAAACTAAGATTCATAACTTATTACCTCTCTATGCACATAACTGGCCATAGACTCATGGCTAATAATGTGCGTGCATTCCTAAGCTGCCCAATTCTTCTAATTTTGATGAGAGATGGCTTAAAAAGTATTTAAATTATAAGTATTTAAATAATAAATATTTAAAAAATATTCAAATATAATTGTTAGTATATTAAAAAAATTAAAAATTAAATATGAAATTTCTAGCTCCTCCAATGCCTAACCATCTCCTTCCATTGACCGAAAGACAGTCCTGAATCCAAGGAACAAGCTCCTCCAAAGTATCTTGTCGGTGCTCGATTCATCCTCTATAGAGCTTGACCTTATAATTCTAGTACAACTCTCCATTTTTTCATAGATGGACATCTCGAGCCCACCCATGATCTAGAAAGTTGTACTTCCTCTACAAAAAGTTATCAAAAATTAGTTATGAAATTATTCTCTAATCAAACATAATTTAAACATATCAAGTATGTAAATATAATTAAGATATATTTATCCATATCTCCTCCCATATCTGATCCCTAATACCAGCTTCCATCAATCACCAGTCTACAAGCACAACATGGATAATATCGAAGCGCCTCACAAGCACTCCAAAAAAAGAATGCATCTCCTGTGCGATTGCCCCGACTAGCCTCCCCTCCTGATTGTACTTCACCATAACTTGATGCTGGCAATTCCACACATGCGGCATACGTATGGGACTGTAAAATATTCTATTAGATGATGCACCTACAATGAAAATATATTATACAAATATATAACAGTGTATAATAATTATATAAATAAATAAATAAATAATATAATAAAAATCTACTCTCATTGGTCATGTGATCGTGCAACGTCAATGCCAGTGGAGACTCATCGATGGGTAGAGCATATGCCAGAGATGTGGCTAATGGTGGAGGCTCAGTTGCTGATGGAGGAGTAAATGTTGGTGGAGTAGATGTTGGTGGTGCCTGGGCAACCAAAGTCGAAGCTAATGTAGAGGTGGATGGAGTATGCTCCTACTGTGACTTAGATACAGAGCTCCGCATAGCTCGCTGAGGGATGGGGATGAAAGCTAGATGACATTTCGGTGCCATCATGATCTGTAATATTAATAAACATTAATCAATATTGGTAAAGATAGATCCTATCCTATTTAGAAATTATATTTATTTTATAGATTTATTACAGTAATCAAATGATACACAATAAGGACGGAAACAAATTTCAGCAGCATTCTTCTTTAGTTCTCCCACGTAAGGAGAACAAAAGAAAAATGCTATCCAAAATTTTTTTCAAAATCCTTGGCATACTATTTGATTACTATAATTATTTATAAAATTATTTATAATTTTTAAACTATCTAAGTTGGATAATCAATTAATCATTATACATAATTCTTCCATCCATACAAAAATATATAAATGTATGGATGCCGAAGATTATATACACTAATCAATTGATAAATCTATCATTATGTAATGCAATAAACAAAAGCAATAAGATATAAACATGAATTACATTCATAAACAAATTCTAACATTTATACCAAAACATTACTAGAGTTAGAGGTGTCTGGATGAGAACAGTAGTAAAGCTTAAACTCTACTTTGGTAGCCCATGAACCATCACTCAAATGTATCTCTACGGAGTTCCACTCATGGCTGGAGGATAGAGGATGGAGCTCTGGGTTGTAGCTCCTGGTAGTAATCGCCCCCTTCCCGACGGTCGCCACCATCATGCCTCGATATCCAGTTACCAAGCTATAATATAGAACCCAATGGTTAAGAATCTATTGGCATAGCCTAGAACTCACCGACAGGAGTTCTCTTACCAGCTGGCATGGTATGACCCAAGATCGCCGGCACGGTCCAAATCTCACAGGCATAGCCTAGAACCTACCGGCATGGTCTAGAATCCATCGATGGGTATTTTCAACTTACCGATCGATACAGTCTATGACATGGTCCAGAACTTGCTGACATGGCACGGCAGGACCCAAGGCCACCGGTATGGCCCAAAATCCACTGACACGATATGGCATGGCCCAAGACCATCGACATGGCCTAGAAACGGCCGGCACGGTCCAAAACCAATTTATGGAGATTCTCTTACTAGCTCAGAGCCATTCACGACCATCGACATGGCATGACCTAATCCAGAATCCACCGGCATGGTCTAGAGCTTACCGACAGGAGTTTTCTTACCTACTGACATGACCCACGATTGCCAGCATGCCCCAAAACCCATCGATGGGGGTTCTCTTCAAATATTATTATAAATTTATTATAAATATTATTATAAATATTATAAATGATAATTAATAAATATTATTATAAAATAAAATAAAATAAAAATAATACCTATGACTGTGGAGAGGGGGGTCGCATAGAGCTTCGAGGGTCGCTAGCAGTGGTGGTGCTAAAGGGAGGGGATGACACTAGAGGTAGCTTGCGAGAGAGACAAATAAAGACAATGAGATACAGAGAGAGAGTGACAGATAGAGAGAAAGAGGAAAGAGAGAGAGAGAGAGAGAAGGAAGGTCGAGGGGGTGGTGGTGGCACAAGAGGGAGGGGGCGATGGTAGTGGGTCGAGCCAAGGGAAGAGAGGAGAGAAAGAAAGAGAAAGAGAGGAGGCGGGGCCAGTCGGAGAAGGTGTGACGATTTATGGTGCTCCTAAGCCTTGGGAGCCCACAAGTGGAGTCAGGATATTGACTCCGAAGAAACTATGATAGATGTGGTCCTAGGGCTAAGATAAGAGTTATCTTAAAATGGAGATGGTATTTAGCCCTCCACGGGCTTAAGGTCCAGATGTTGACCTTTAGGGGCTTGGTTGGTGCTTTAGAGACTTGGGACAAGGTGGAGCAAGTAATCAAAGTCGAAGCATGAAGACTGTAGAAAAGAATTCTTCTGTAGGTTAGCCGGCTCAATCCTGGATTAGGTTGGCTAAATCTCAATGCACAGGCCAAACAAAGAGAAGCGCATTCGGGACTGTAGGCTGGCACGCAACTAGGTTGGCTCAGTTTGAAACTGAGCTGATCCAGTCTCAGGTTAGCCGGCTTAATGCTGAGATTGAGCTAGCTTAGTGTGCGGGTAGAGCTATGTGATGGTCTATTTAGGGCTAGGATAGGGACTTATCCTAAGAGTCTTAAGACCTAGTTTGAGAGATCTTAAGGAGGCTAACTTATGTATGGGTCGGATTTAGATCCAGGAGATGAGAGCATGGGAGACATGGGTGTACATGAGCTCGTTGAGTGCTTTCATATATTGGATTAGCCAGAGAAGTTTTTAGTCGGGCCTAATGGCTATGTATAAATATATAGGTTGTATTAGAATTTTAAAAGAGAGCAATCAATACAAATCTTTTCTCTCTTAATCTTTCTTCTCTCTTCTCTTTAGTGTTGTTGCCCTAGGTCCTTGAAGAAGCTCTAGAGAGAGGGGCCACCTTCCTCAAGCCCAAGGAGGAAGGCATTCTAGTATAGATCTAGGTGATGATCTATGGTATGCTGCCTTAGAGAACGTCAAAGATCTCTTCATATCCATGCTAAAGATCAGGGGCTTCCATAATATGATATCAGGGCTTGTGATGTCAAGAGAGGATTGGTGTCCGAGCAATACCATGGTTCCTTACAATTGGTATAAGAGCTAGGTAATGCCATGATGCTGCGCCAATAGAAGGTGGGAAAGATGGTAGGGCCAGCTAGAGAAGGAGGAGGTGGGGTTGGCTAAGAAAGATGGAGGAGGCAAGATCGACTGGAGAAGAGAGAGGTAGGGTTGTGATAAGCATCATAAATTCATCAATAAAAGTATTAATTTACTAATTAATTTATATTAATTTTTAAAAATTATTAATCAATTTATATATAATTTTTAAAAAATTTATTTTTTTATTAATTAAAAAATTAATAAAAAAATAATAAAATATAATAAAATATAATAAAAATTAAAAAATAAAATTTTATTATCAATAGAAAGAGCTCATTTTTTTGATCACAACGAAATAAATTTTAAGTAAAACAGAGCTAAAATGGAAAAGATATGAATTTTTAAAAAAAATATAAAATAAATAAAAATTAAATAAAAAAGAAAATGGCTCAGCCGGCTCCGCAAGCCGAGCCACCAAGCCAAGCCGAGCCATCAAAGTCGACTCAGCCGTTGAAGCCATCAGCCGGTCCACGATCCAGGCGTGGACCACCAGCTCAGCAAAATCCGGTGAATCAGAGCTTGCCACGTGGTGGACCTAGACCCCTAAAGGGTCTACAGCAGTTTATCGTGGCTCACAAGGGTAATTTAGTCTTTTCGCTCGGCAACAAAAGCGCTGATTGGCTACGGTGTGCGGTGCAGCCGGTCTACGCGGTCCATGGGAACAGTGATTGCGCAATTGGACGGATGTGGTTGTTTGCGGTCAGGATCGGACGGCTGTGGTTGCTTTCGGATTTTATTCAGCTACAGACATCACGCGGATCACCATCGGACGACAGCGCTCGATTCAGGCGATGATCCGACGGTCCAGAAAGCTTCCGACGGCGATCAAACTCTCAGGCGCATGATTTGCGGCCAGATTTCCTCCATCAAGCGCGATCCAACGGCCAGAATTTAATCCGACCCGATCTGAGCTGATCTGCATCTGATTTTGATGATTTTTGGACCGTTGGATTCCTATTGAATGGATGGATTTTATCAGATTTATCAAAGACTTATCAGAGCTATTTTAATTTAAATTTTATTCAAATTTTGATGATTACAAAGGTCATTAGTCCCACATTGCCTAAAAGCAAACTTTTTAGCCCTCCTAGCTCTATAAAAAGGACCCCAGGCCTTCAAAAATCAATATCTCCGATCAAGGTGAAGCTTTGGTATAGGGAAAAGCCAGGCTATGGGTTAAAGGCTACTTCAAAGCAATGGGTGCCGAGAAGAAGAGCCAAGCTTCTACACCATCTTTCTGCCAATGCCAATCTAAGATCAGAGATCAGGCTATTTTATTTTTTTACATTCTATGTATTTAAATTCTGAAATTTTAATTAATAAAAATTTTATTTTTATATTTTAATTTCTTGCTTTTTATTTTTATTGTAATTTAATTTTTGCACTTTAAATTATTGCTTTGCAAGTAGATGCTAAGATCTAACTAGTAGATCTTAGTACTAAGTTTAAATTCCTGCACCTTTTAATTTTCGCTTTTTATTTTCCGACTTCACTTTTAATCCCAAAACTTCTTTTTTTTCTTTTTCTTTTAAAAATCAAAGATTTTAAATCTAAAATACTATCTTCCCTATGGATTCGACCCGACTCACCGCTATCTACATATTTTTAGTTATTTTAAGAAGTCAGATTAAACTGATAAACACGGTGTCTTAACGACAACATCGCATTCCTATCAAGTTTTTGGCGTCGTTGCCGGGGAAGGCACGGACATTAAATTTTTGATCTCTTTGATTTTTCTATAAATAAATTATAAATAAAATTTCTACTTTCTTATAAATATTGCTTGCTAATTTTTTTTTATTATTTTACAGAAAAAGAGATTAAAGAATAAAAAAATCAGGAGTTTTGCTTGGTGAGATCAATTCTAACCCTAGTACTCTTTTCTTTTTATTTATTTATTTATTTATTTTATTTTTAAATCAATTTAATCAAAAAAAATTATTTAAACCTAATTAAAAGCCTCATGATAAGATTAGAAACCCTAACTGTTTAGAGCATGCATCATATTAGTTTTATTTTTATTTTTATATTTATTTTTTGGTGATTGTTGGAAGCAAGGTAAGCCTTTCAGAATTCAATTAGTTGCATGCATCTAGTTTAAATTGCATAAAACCCTTTGATTGAATTTTTTTTTCATGCATATTCATATTAAATCAAATTAAGGGCACAACACAATTAAACAAGATAAGGTGGGGATTTGATCACCTTTCCTTAGCCCACAAACAACCAACCAGCATCCTACATTGACCTAAGCCTTTAATTTTAAAATCAATTAGACATCAACCCTAGGAATTCGAGCTCAATAGGACAAGGAATCCTAAGAGTTGAACTAGGTTAGGATAAGTCAACTTGACTGGTGACTAGGAAAGTGGTTCAGGGACGACTGGGCCCGAAGGAAGGTGGTTTCTTAATTGGTTCCGTTCGCTTACCTGGCCAAGCACAATTGGTGTCTAAGGCAAGCAACGGGGGGACTCCCACCGACCTTACACTTACCTGGCTAGTTGATTGGCTAATCCTACACTTGGAGGGCTTGAAGGTGACCTTGGCAGTTAGGAGCTGTCTAGATCTAGGATAACCCTTAGTCAGGATTGATTGACCAACTTGATTGCTAACCAACATCAAACCTAATTAAATTTAATTCTTCTCTCTCTTCTTAGTTCTAGGACTCCTTAGGACCTCTTCTTTAGAACTTTTCTTTTTTTTTTGTCTAAAAAATAAAATAAAATAAAATAAAAATTAAATTTAACTAACTAAAAAATATTAAAAAAATAATTAAACTTAATTAATAAATAAAATAATTAATCTTTAATATAATAAAATAATAAAAAAATAAAAAAAAAATTAAATTTTTATTTGAACAATATGTTAGGATTGCATTAATACATATATGGTAGGAAATTACTTTACCTGATCTAGTTGAACCCAACCATAATAATCAAATGGCTAATCTGAACCTAATAGTCCAAAAATTAGATAAAGTTGACCTTCTTGCTCAGAAAATAGATCAACTCCTAATCCTAGGTCAACAATCTCCTGTACAATTCGCATCATCTTCTAATTATCAGGAGACTTATTCAATCTGTACTAGCCCAATCCATCATATGAGTGAATGTCCTATGACTGCACAGTTTTCATCTTTTATCCAAGAAGAATAAGTTCAAGCTACTCCAAATTGATTAATGACCCATTTTCAAATTCATATAATTTAGATTGGAGTAACTTTAATTTTTCTTGGACATCCCAACAGACTCAAACTCAGACCCAAATTTTACTTGAGCAAAATTATCAAAATTATGCCTATAATAATGGTCAGCCTAGTCAGTTTAACTAGCCATCATATTATAATCAGCCTTCATACCCACCTCCTCAACAGACCAATCTAGCTGATGATAGATTTAACCAACTTCAATAATTAATTCTAACTCAACAGCAATCTATCGCCAGACTAGAAGCTCAAATAGGATAATTAGTTGAGTCTAACATGAGGAGAGAACTAGATCAACTACCGAACCTACCAATTTCAAACAACCCACCTAATGACCACCAACCACCTGGATTAAATTATCAATCTAATGTTTCATCTAAGAATCTCCAATTTGAGAATGCCAAAGTAATTTCTGAACTTAAAAGCTATAGGATTCTTATGGACCCATACCAAGACCAGGTGAGAGAGGCTAGTACTGATGCTAGCCAAAATAAAAATTTAGAGAAACTGGTTAGTACTGAGACTAACCATATAGAAGAACCCGAGCCAGGAATTAGTACTGATGCTAGTTCTAGTTTTAATGAGATAGAAATAAGGGAAAAGAGAATAGCCGAGACTTATAAACCTAATGTCCTATTCCCTTCAACCCTAGAAGCTGGTTCTTCTTATAAAAATCAAAAGGCATGTAATAAAATATCAATGGAGTTGTTTAAGCAGGATCACATTAATTTACCTCCAGAATTAAAATCATCTTTAGTCACCATTCCAGCACCCATTGAATCAAACTTAACTCCTAAAACTCCATTCATGAGCATTTTAGAAGAACAAATAGGAGTAATTCTTAATAAACATGGGTCTGAGAATGGAATCATAAAATATATCCCAAAAATTAATAGTGAATATATCAATAATGGGATTAAAAATCAACTTTCTGAGATTGGCAATCCAAAACCATTAGAATTTGTCAATCCAATATTCGACACAGGATAGTGAGCTGCATTGTGTCTGGCTGAAGACGGTAAACTTAGCGCTTGTTGGGAGGCAACCCAATATTTAGTTTTTATCTAATTTATCTTTTTAGTTTATTTTCTTTTTAGGATAATTTGAATAAGTTGGAGGAAGAGCTCAAATTTTCAAAGGCATGTGCTGGACTAAAAATATACTGAGTTAGGTGTATTCTTTCATGTTCTTTATTACATCCTTTATTTTTTCTTCTCCATTGAGGACAATGTCGATTAAGTTAGGAGGGAGAGAAAAATAAAAAAAATTTTAAAATTTTAAGTCCTCAAAAAAGTTAGTATTTAGTATTTAGATACTTGATTATGCTTAAGAATCGAATAAAACTAAGCATTTTTAAAAAAAAAATGATACACAGATCAGAGAATCTGTGAGATATTGAGGAATCAAGTATTAAGAAAATTCAATAAAGAGTTAAGTCCAGAACATAAAAAAAATTTTCTTGGAGCATTTCTAATTATTTCTACTAGCATCAAAGAAAAGTCTACTTTTTATAGGCTTGTGTAGGGTAACTATACATTTCTTCATATAAAAATTTATTTTAATAAAATAGTTTCCAAGTACTTCTCACTGAGTAACCGGCCTCTTTGCCTAAGCAAGCATTGAGTTTCGCATCAAAAGGTGGGAAGGGCAAAGAAGCTCGTTGTAAAGCTAGTCTTAACTCGTAGCCTATTTGATTCGAGCTAGTAAGCCCGAGGGGTATTCTATACCTAGTGCCCTAAAGCCAACTGGTTTGGGAGTCATTGGCCCAAGACTCGCTACATGGATCAAATAGAAAGCTTAAGGAGTTAAGACACTCAATAGTGGTACAACGTTAAAAAAAAAAAAAAAAAAAAAAAAAAAAGAAAAAAAAATATTGGTTTCCCACCAAGTAACCGAGTCCCGTTGCCTAAGTAAGCAATGATATTCGCATCAAAAAGTGGGCAATGTGAAAATAAAAATTAATAAATGAAGGACGGACCTATATGAAAGTTTAGACAAATCAGAGATAAAGGTAGGATAATTTAGAAAAAGTTCTAAAAAATTTAATGTTCTTTACTTAATTTTTCTATTGATAAGTATTAATACCCCAATGATATGTCTCATTTAAGCTCTACTGAATATCAATGGCTATTTTAAAAATTGCTTAGGTAAAATTCGAAACTCTAAAGTTAAAAGCTATTTAAAACTAAATTCTTTCTTTACTCGAGGATGAGCAAAGCTTAAGTTGGGAGGTGTGATAAGCATCATAAATTTACCAATAAAAGTATTAATTTATTAATTAATTTATATTAATTTTTAAAAATTATTAATCAATTTATATATAATTTTTAAAAAATTCATATTTTTATTAATTAAAAAATTAATTAAAAAATAATAAAAAATAATAAAAATTAAAAAAATAAAATTTTATTATCAATAGAAAGAGCTCATTTTTTTGATCACAATGAAATAAATTTTAAGTAAAACAGAGCTAAAATGGAAAAGATATGAATTTTTAAAAAAATATAAAATAAATAAAAATTAAATAAAAAAGAAAATGGCTCAGCCGGCTCCGCAAGCCGAGCCACCAAGCCAAGCCGAGCCATCAAAGCTGACTCAGCCGTTGAAGCCATCAGCCGGTCCACGATCCAGGCGTGGACCGCCAGCTCAGCAAAATCCGGCGAATCAGAGCTTGCCACGTGGTGGACCTAGACCCCTAAAGGGTCTACAGAAGTTTATCGCAGCTCACAAGGGTAATTTAGTCTTTTCACTCGGCAACAGAAGCGCTGATTGACTGCGGTGTGCGGTGCAGCCGGTCTACGCGGTCCATGGGAACAGTGATTGCGCGATCGGACGGATGTGGTTGTTTGCGGTCAGGATCGGACGGCTGTGGTTGCTTCCAGATTTTATTCAGCTACAGACATCATGTGGATCACCATCGGATGGCAGCGCTCGATCCAGGAGATGATCCGATGGTCCAGAAAGCTCCCGACGACGATCAAACTCTCAGGCGCATGATTTGCGGCCAGATTTCCTTCATCAAGCGCGATCCAATGGCCAGAATTTAATCCAACCCGATCTGAGTTGATCTGCATCCGATTTTGATGATTTTTGGACCGTTGGATTCCTATTGAACTGTTGGATTTTATCAGATTTATCAGAGACGTATCAAAGCTATTTTAATTTAAATTTTATTCAGATTTTGATGATTACAAAGGCCATTAGTCCCACATTGCCTAGAAGCAAACTTTCCAGCCCTCCTAGCTCTATAAAAAGGACCCCAGGCCTCCAAAAATCAATATCTCCGATCAAGGTGAAGCTTTGGTACAGGGCAAAGCCAGGCTATGGGTTAAAGGCTGCTTCGAAGCAATGGGTGCCGAGAAGAAGAGCCGAGCTTCTACACCATCTTTCTGCCAATGCCGATCCAAGATCAGAGATCAGGCTATTTTATTTTTTTTTAAATTCTATGTATTTAAATTCTAAAATTTTAATTAATAAAAATTTTATTTTTATATTTTAATTTCTTACTTTTTATTTTTATTGTAATTTAATTTCTGCACTTTAAATTATTGCTTTGCAAGTAGATGCTAAGATCTAACTAGTAGATCTTAGTACCAAGTTTAAATTCCTGCACCTTTTAATTTTCGCTTTTTATTTTCCGACTTCACTTTTGATCCCAAAATTTTTTTTTCTTTTTCTTTTAAAAATCAAAGATTTCAAATCTAAAATACTACCTTTCCTATGGATTCGACCCGACTCACCGCTATCTACGCATTTTTAATTATTTTAAGAAGTCGGATTAAACTGATAAACACGGTGTCTTAATGACAACATCGCGTTCCTATCAGGTTGGCAGCATGGCCGATCGGGGAAGGAGGTGGGAGAGGAGGTGGTGCTGATTGGGGAAGAAATTGGAGGAGGTGGGGCTAGGTGATGGATACTAGGGTTGAGCGTGCCAGCAACAGCGGGCCAACGGTAGAGAGGAGGGAGAGAGAGATGGAGAGAGGAAGAAGGACCTCATCAATGATGGAGAGGATGGGGAGAGAGAGAGAGCTCGAGAGAGAAAAAATGAAAATGAGGCAGGACGAGGGATAATGACCTAATCTAAGGAAGCGATTTTTGAACTGCTGCCATAGGCCAATGAGGTAGGCTGGAGGAGGAATGACCTAATCTATGGTAGTAGTTTTCAAACCACTGCCATAGACATATGGCAGCGGTGACAGAAAACTACTACCATAGGCCTATTGCAGCATTTCCAAAACCACTACCATGGTTTAATTATTTTTTTTATTTTTTTAAATATTATATAATTTTAAAATTTAAAGTCTATCATCATCATTCATTATCTAGATAATTATCATTAGAATGTCATCATAAAAGACCATCTCGATCCGATAGTCCTAGCTTCATCAATTAAAAAATAATAATTTCAATGACCACGAATGATGGCATGATGATGTGATAGATGAAGATCATCGATTGATCCAAAAATCTGCAATGATGATCTCAGTGATATTTATAGCATACTATCAAAGTTTTACTTCAATCAGATATCGTTATCATGATCAATTTAATACGAGATGATTTCAACTGTTAAATGAGAAATGAATGATCAAAAAATCAAACGGCATCTGATTTTGAGATAATTTTTTAGATAAATGATCTTGGCTACTACTTTAATTATTTTTATAATAGTAATCATAAAATTCAAACCACGTGTCTAAGAAGGATCCAAAACTATACGTCACTCGATACTTATTGTTAAACTTCTTAAGTAATTATACTTGTGCTTTTGTAAGGTCCGCTTAACGTAAATAATTCATACATAAATGATTTGGATTTTATGATCATCATACAAAATGATTAAAATTTTAGCAAAGATTATTTATCTAAAAAATTAACTTATAATCAAACATCATTTGGCCTTTTGATCACTTGTTTCTCATTTAATGGCCTAAACAATTTCATGCTAAATTGATCATGATAACGATATTCGATTGAAGTAAAATTTTGATAGTATACTACAAACTTCACCTAGATCATCATAATAAGTTTTTAGATTCATTAATGGTCTTTATCTATCATATCAACATGCGATCGTTCATGGTCGATGAAATCAAATTTTATTGATCGACATAGCTAGGGTGATTAGATTGATGAGATTTTTTATGATGACACTCTAATGATAATTATTTAGATAATGAATGATGAAGATAGATATTAAATTTTAAAATTATATTATATTTAAAAAAATATAAAAAAAATATAGCAATGGTTATGAATAACTACTGCCATAGATGAAGCCTATGGCAGCTATTACTGATAACCACCATAATAGTCAGGATCTATGGCAGAGATTATAAATAATCGCTACTATAGGTTTGATATATAGTAGCAGTTAAGTAAACTGCTGCCATTAATTTCACCTAGGTCAGATCAATGGCAGCGGTCATGTATAAATGCTGCCATAGATTGAGACTATGAAAGCAGTTACGTAATCGCTGCTAAATGTCCAACTTATTGCAGTGGTTATTCGTAACCACTGCCATACGTAATCGCTGCCATATATATGTCTAACCTATTACGACGGTTACTCATAATCGCTGCTATAGATCGGACCTATGATAGCAGTTTATTTTAACCGCTACTATATATAGGATAGACATATGGCAACGGTTCATAATAATCGCTGTCATAGAGCTTGTGATAGTGGCTTTTGAATCGCTGCAATAATAAGCACTATCATGGCCCCATTCTATAGTAGTGAAATCTAATTTTATTTATTTAAATAATTTAATTATAAAATTATGCCATTAGAAAGATTATATGTGTCAACCAACTTGGATTTTAGGGCATACATGTAACACTAGTATGGAGTTGAGATGAAAATAAGATGACCGGAGATTGCTTTGATATCCATGCAGTTTATTGGATTTCAGTCCAGCTCTTGTCAAAAATTCATAGCGTCTAATCACCATTAACCCCTATCATGTCATCCTAACATGACTTCTGATGATCTTAATCATGAATTTTTCTTTTGAGAAATACGAAGTTTCTTTTCACTTTCTTTCTCTACTTTCTCTCTCTAAGAAAACCTAGGAACTTTAGTATTGACCCATATCTTCCTCTTCTAGGAATCCATTTTGACTCCGATAAAATGATCTTAAATCGACTTGATACCCGAATGGTCTATCAAATTGATCACCTAGTTGATCGCATCTTTTTATTATTATTTAATTAATTAAAAAATATTGATTATGATTTAATATTTTAAATATGATTACTTGATTCATCTAATAAAGTCTAAAGTTCTAGGATGATTGAGGTAAGTGGATCTTATGCTTCTTACTTATTTTTAAATTATCATATTTTTTATGTAATTAATCTATTGAAATCATGTTTTTCATAAAATAAGGATTAGCATATGAGATCTGAAAATGCATATTTTATAACTATTAATTTCATGAATATATTTTATGAAAATGATATATTTATGAAGTATGAATTTTATTATTTTTTTATCTATATATATGTATATTTTAAGAAAAAGATATAAAAATTTCAAAGACTCTTAGATAGTTATGAAAGAATTTCTAAAATTAAAAAAATTGACATTCGGAGCTAGCATCCATAAGAACATAGGTCTTGCCAATGGGTATAAAGTTAGCATACAAAATAATAATTTTATCGATTAAGAATATTGGTCCTGTTATGGATATAAAGTGACTATAGCATGAATATCTATGAGCAAGATTTTAAAATATGATATGAATACATGATAAAAATAATTTATGAATCATATTTATAAAATATTCATGATTTATGCATGCATGACTGGTTTATGACTTATTTTATTATATACTCTATAAAATATTTTATTTTTATAATATCTATTATTTTTTTAAATATTTTATTATCATTGAAAAATTTATTCTTAATTCGATAAGAAAGCGCAAGTTTTAGTTACTGAGCTAGTATAGCTCATATTTCTTTATTTTTTTTTCTTTTATGGAGGAATAAGTTTAGGACTGATGAAGGGTTTAGACTTGCGGATCTACGTAGTAAGCTTGAAAATTTTATAGCCGAACTTAGTTTATTGAATGATCATGAACTTGTAGTTGACTATTTATAAATTTTGATACATAGGTTTGGTATTTATTTATGGATTTAGATGCTCTGGACCAATCTTGGTTTAATGACTTGAGAATAATGAAATTAAACCTTTTATTATATTTTATTTATAATAGATTTTAGCTAATTATGATGGATAAGTTTCGTGTTATCGAGAACGGTATTCCTCGATAGTATGGCCGTGTTATGTCCCGGATTTGGGGCATAACAATTAAGAGTTGTGGTGGCCACGAAAAATAAATGATAAGCTTAACTAGACTTTGAGAAGTCAACTCCCATCCTCCCTATTTAAGTGAATTATGCAGTCGACTCTAATGTTGTTTTGAAAGAAAATTGCTATAAATATTATCTTTGGGGAGCTCACTTATGAGGACACTTATAGGTGTATATTTAGCTCCATATTCATTATTCATTAGAAAGATCTTGGATACTTATACATGATCAAAGAATCTAAATAATATATTCTGACTTATCTTTTTAAGTGAAGTTTTAGATTATTATAGATGGTATTAAAGATAATACAGACCATAATCTCTACGGACTAGGGCATAATGTAGTATAGTTCACTGGGGTTGACCATGGACCGATTGTGGTATTTATGAATGGATACATAGATTTGGATCCTTAGTCTGAAAAGAAGGTTAGGACTTAAATGCGAGGATTATGTAAGAACCCATGCGAGCATGTATTTGGATACTTATACAAGTCAATAAATCTAAATAATATTTTTCAGCTGATCTTCTTGATTGAGGTTCTTGGTTGTTACATCACTAGCCTAAAATCCATAGCTCTTTATTCAAATATGTTTACAGATGTTCAAAGATAACCTTTTTATGACTTTTTGGTGTTTCATATGCATGACATGGATTATTTACTTTCATCTCATTATCATGGTTTGTCGATCGATGTAACAGATTCGATTATTTCTTCTGAAGAAATATCATGCATGGTATTGTTTTGATCTTCTTGGGAGTTGTGGTGGCTACGAGAAGTAAATGAGAAGCTTACACACGCACGCACACACACAAAATGAAAGGAGAGACAAAGCAAGAAATAGGGAAAGAGGAGAGACAAAACAAGAAATAGGGAAAGGACCATCAATCCCCAGTTCTTTGGCCCTCTCTTGTTTTTTTTTTTTTTTGATAAGCAGAAGGGATTTGGGAGGGGGTGACCCCATAGCTATCCCTCTGGACATAACCATAAGGCCCCAAATCTCACTGAAAAATATTTGATTCAGGAGCCAGATTTAATTAGAGGGACCCTCCCTGCCATATGGGCAAATCCAACGGGTGAGTATGTCACTCTAGTCCCATCATGGGCTAGTAGACCAGATACTCCTTCCAAACCCCGCGCCAGCCAGATTTAATTAGAGGGACCCTCCCCGCCATACGGGCAAATCCAATGGGTGAGTATGTCACTCTAGTCCCATCATGGGCTAGTAGACCAGATACTCCTTCCAAACCCCGCGCCCAAGCCACCAGGAATGAATTGCCGTGGGTCATGTAAGTTATGGTATTTAATTGTAGCCACGACATCCATCGTGATTCGAACCTAGGTCACTTGGTTGGAAAGAAAGGCCCGTTCCACTGGGCTACCATCATGGTGGTTGGCCCTCTCTTGTTTGTGTGCATGCATATCATATACTTTTTTTAGTATTATTTCATAGTATATGGTCTTTTAGATGTGCCTCTTGTGGAGGTGCAGCATTAAATTATAGAGGACTTGGACTCGAGTATTACAGTTTGAATATATAATGCATGTTATTCGGGTGCAAAGGCATGCTATGCTAGAACCTTGGCCAATAAGGTTTTTACTTCTATTATGACAAGTTTTGTAGTATAAAAACTAATATGATGTTTTCTATAAAGAATATTTGGAATGGAAAATTATGTGCCTCCAAAAGGTACCCAAAATGGCTGTAAAGTCCAATTATTTGGAAACTACTAGGGGAAACTTTGAAATTTTAGCCCAGAATTAGGATTCCAACATCCTATATATCACACCCAAAACTAGGTTTACATCGGACATTCTGAGCGTCTCTTATAGTTCCTAGAACATTGGTAGTTCAGTATTAATAGAAGGTGAAATACATTTATTGGTACAAGCAACCCTCGCTGTACGCATATCATCATCAAAAAGGCCATCATCCCAAATGGCTATCAGAAATAAATTTTAATCCTAGATCGGTAAAAAACTTATATGAGAACGGGCTAATTCTTGCCTTAGCTAGGTGGCCAGATTCAGTGATCAGGTCCAGATCGATAATGTACCAATCACTGCAAAGTCCAAAACGATAGACCATCATCCTCAACCAAATATGGGTTGAGATCAATAATTGATCGACCGCATCATAGCTGTACAGAATCAAATCAGTATTTTACTCTTCTGAGAATTAGCAATTTTATAAGAGATCGGATTTTCATCGATCTTATTCAGCAAAAATCCACTTGAGTGTGAGATCAGTTTCTCTGTGACTAGTTTATTCTTTTGAGAGTGATAAAACACCAACATTGTCAACTCACCCCTGCTAATGCTAAGATCGATAAATTACTGATCTCATCATATAATCCAACTTAGTGATTTACCGACCTCGACATGTTTCGAATGCCAATTAAGTTCCAACTATACTCCAACCAAGTGGTTCTTCTCCATCTATACTATAGCTAATTGCCACTAAGGCAAACAGCCAACAGTTGCAATCTAGCTGACCATAATAAACTAATGATCTAACAAACTTTTCTTAAGGCCTAATCAAACCTCTTTATAAATAGAGGGGGAGGGTACATTTCTAGAAGGCGAGCATAAAAAGTACAAGATTTACAGAGCTAAAATTCAGTTGAAATCATTTTTCGACTTTCCTACTAAAGGAAGATCGAATCATTTCCCACTCAAATCCACTCTTATTACTTTTCAATCTCCATTTTCACTATCTATTGATAAGACTTTAGCTGACTTAAGCATCGAAGGATCTTAAATTGGAGGGTATCCCATCGATTTTTGGACTTTTCTTATAGGATTGGCTCGTGATCTACATCAAATCAGCCTAACTAGCTCTCCAGCATGAATTTCTTCAAAAATTTGAAGCCCTGCTGCAACAGATTGGCACTATAGAAAGGGCATTCTATCCAAAATTTTGGTAGAAATGGTCTAGAAAATGCAAAACCTGGCTCTATCCTCTCCAAGAGTCCCGCCAGAGATGGTCCAATCCCATCCTCCGATCGTAATTGATCCATAGCAATTTAATCTTTTTGTGCAGCAAATCCAGACCCTCACCAATGATGTACAACAACTCCAGTAGATGATGGAGCAACAGCAAGAATCCATTTCCCAAGAGATTGCATCACGAGCTAGCAACCCTCCGACCCTCCAAGAATTCCATCAGGAGCACTTTCTTGATCAAGAAGAGTGCTCCTATGAAACTGAATCAACTTCCTGTGGCAGGAAGCCACTATGAGAAGCAGATCTTGAGCAGAAACTTCAAGATTTTGAGAAAAAGCTGAAAGAGGTGCAGCTCGAAAGATCTTTCTAGAGTAAGAAGGACTTTCACCTCACTTTTTCTTTCTCCATTGAAATCTTGAATGAGTCGGTTCCCACCTATTTTGAAATGCCTATGCTGGAGCCATTTGATGGTTCCACGGATCCTCAAGACCATCTTAAGGGATATCAAGATGTTATGAAGCTTCAGGACGCGTCTGACGTCCTTCTCTGCATGGCATTTTTCATCATCCTCAAAAAATCTGTAAGGATATAATTTTTTGGACTCCATCCTAGGTTCGTTTCATTTTTTGATCAACTAAGCAGGCTCTTTATGGCCTATTTTGAAAGCAACTGCCTTCATTTGAAGCACTCAGATGGTCTGTTCTCCGCAATACAATAGGAGGGTGAATTTCTTTGAGAGTACATGGCCCATTTCAATGTAGCCATTTTTAAAGTAAAAGACTTCAACGAGTCCATCACTATGTTAGTCTTGAAGCAGGAACTCAGGAGCTACCATCTGGTCTTCTCTCTCAATAAGAACTTTTTGGAGAACTATGAGGGAATGTTAGCCTAAATATGAAAGTATGCTCATGCTGAGGAAGAAGAAAAGCTAAATAAGGAAGAAAAGAAATAAAGAAGGAAAGAAGCGATCCCATGAGGAAGAACATAGGAACAAAGGGAGCAGCAGTGAATCACCTTAAAAAAATCTGAGGTTCGAGAGTCCTTCCCAAAATTTTGACAGCTATGCTTCTCTGTCCGTCCCTCGATCATAGATTTTGATGAAAATAGAGAATCAAGGATATCTCCACCATCCTAATCCCATGAAGGCCTCTATCGAAAAAAAAATAAGAATAAATTTTGCCACTTCCATCATGACCACGGGCATGACACTGAAGAATGCTGGCAACTCAAGGATGAGATTGAAGCTCTAATTCATTAAGATTATCTTGGCAAGTACATCTGAAATCAAGTAAATCAAGCCTTGGAGCCATGCCAAAAACTTGACGATGCTACTGAGCACAATCACCCAACTGCAAGAATCATCAACATGATCTCATAGGACAGTGTGCCTCAGGGGGCATCCAGGAGTCCCTCTCCAAAGAGGCAGTGTACCAAAAATATTATTTTTTTCTGATAATGTTGCTCAGGGGGTTCAAACATCCCATAATGATGCTATCATCATTTCCATGATGATAGCAAACTATGATGTAAAAAGAGTTTTAGTTGATAATAGAAGCTCAGCAGACATGTTGTTCTATGATGCCCTCTCAAAAATTGATATGATAAGTAATTTGAGATAGGTTGGTGGCCCTCTAATTGGATTCTCAGGTAATTCTATGGTAGTTAAAGAAGAAATTATACTGTCAGTCAATGCTGAAAAAGAATTCTATTAGTCAATAGTGTAGCTTACATTTCTAGTTATCAAAATACCATTTGCATACAACACCATTCTTGGCCAACCTGGGCTCAATGCCCTTACATAGAAAATTTTTTTCCAAAAATATCTAAGACTTTTCGAAGAATTTGAAGCAATTCTTTTCTAGTACTTGCTATAGACATTGACACGGTCACCTTAGAACTAAGCCTGTCTTCTTAAACATGCCGCTCCACCTAAAACTATGCATCTTCGATGCTGGTGTTGGGATATCACTTTTTCCTCTGCATCCCTCCACTCTAAACTCATGTCATATCTTTCTTCACTAGTTTAGCCACCTCTATCCGATGCTCCACTTGAAATTGAAGTCCTCCTTGATGCCATAGAAGCCGATTCTATACTTGAGTTATCCGAGGCCAACCATCCAATGCTATATTACTGGGCCTACCATTGCACCTCGAACTCCATAGCTGTCTCTTCGAACCCTCTGCACTTTATGACACTTTTGAAGCTATCTCAGATACACCACACCCCATAGGCTCCTTCAAGATCAACAAGAGCTCATCTGATTCTTCACTCTCAGTGATTGAACTGATTGAATCCAACTTTTCTCCTCCCTTGCACTTCTTTCAAAGTAGGCACTCTTGCTTAAAGTATCCTGCTTCACCATACTTGAAACATTTCTTGGACCCCTTGCTGCTCCTTTGCTTGCTTTTCTTCTTCTCTTTTCTTGGCCTCTCTAAAACCATGAGACCGTCCTGGAAGATCTTCCTCTTTGTTATCCATTCCTACTGCTTGTTGGACCTTAGCACTGATATGATCTTCTCATACACTAGTATCACCTTACCATACAGCAACGTCGTCACCAATGGATCGAAGCTTTTAGGCAGCGAACAAAGTAGCAATAAACTCTTGTCCTCCTCTTCAAGATCCATCCCAATGTTGAACAAGTTCATGCTCATCCAGTCGAACTGCTGAATATGCCCAGCAACATCCTCATCCTCTTGCATTCGAAGGCTGTACAATTGCTTCTTCAGCATCAACTTGTTGCACATATTCTTCCTAATGTAAAACTAGCATAACCTTAATCACAAACACTTGGGTGTAATCTCCTCCAACACGCCATACAAAACCTCATCCATCAGACTATTAGTTATATGTGCCCTAGAAGCCAGATTGGCTGACACTTGTAATATACTTCTAAGTGCAAAATTATAATTTTGACTATAAATATTATAATAAATTATTTTCTATCATAATGTGTATTTGAAAGTGTCTGTGATACATCTCATGAGTTAATGGTAATGATAGTTCATAGTTTCAAGAGTTAAAAATTTAAGACATGAATTTTCAATATTAACTCATAAAATACTTCCGACCATAGGATCATCATGAGGATGGTGATTGATCCAAAAGGTTGTTGTATGATCGCTTCTTTAGGAAAGATGAGTCTTAAGTCTATGGTGTAGAGACATCGGAGCGAGAGTACAGATACTCGTTAGAGAACGAGGGCACTGAACGTAACCACCTCAAGCAGTCATGAGAAAGTCTACATTCTCATCGATGACTAGCCCAAAGCTACAATGGTGTGTCTGGTTCTTTGACCTGAGGTGCATCGACAGCTCACCTTAAGGATGTTATAGTTTGACTACACCATAACTTGATCTCCTAGCTATTCAAAATCCTAAGGTGCATGTTGGCTATAGCATGTTCATTACAGAAATTAGATTGTACCAATAGGAGATCTATCTATCTCGATAGATGAGGAGCAGTCCTATGATGATCATGTGAATCAAGTCTATAAGACCATGGCCATGGTAGAGTGAAATAATAGAAAGAGTTTCTATTAGAATTTTTGCATTGGACTTAAATCGAATGATTAATTCATATGACAAAAATTAGGATTTGATGAGATCACCTTAACCCTAATCCGGTCGGGGCTCAAGATAGAGGAACTTAATCACACAGGTAACTGCACTGAGAGATTTGCTTTCAGTTCTAATGGGTTGCTACCATATGCTGCTAGGTGTCACTGATAAATTTTAAGAGCAATTAGAATAATTTGGATGATCGATCATACTGATTGTCTAGATCCGAAAAGTTCTGATCCATCAAAAGATGTTTCGATGATGTTGATGATAGAGATCATGATATATCCCATTACCATATGAAACTGAACCTAACTGAATCACACAAATAAGGATTTGGATCTGGATATTATCAATTAGATTAACCCAATTCAATTGATGTGAATAAGATTCAATTACGTTCAAGAAAATCGTGCTAGCACACGATTGAGCCTAATGTTCTCCTTTAATAATCATTAAAGCTTGTCTCGACTGGGCCAAATGTGTTTATGCTCACTCAAAAAATTACTTAGTCTAATAGGAGCTTGTCCAGATTAGAAAAGGGTTATCTTAACTTATAAAATAAATTTGAGACAACACCTACCATTTTCGATCACCTACTAAATCTTATTTTCTGACATTGGTCAAATGTTGACCCTGGACACTTAGACATCTGCCCATGTGTCATGCGCCCATAGGAGAGTACATGGGGCCTTGTCCCCCTGCTAAAATATAGATAGGAAGAGGGTGCCACCTAGGGAGGCGTGCATCCCATGAGGATAAAAGATGCATACAGATGGACTCCAGGTTGCTTCAGGGGATTAAACATTATGGTGCCAAGAAGTCTTGTTTGATCCAGTCTTGGCACCACCTAAGGAGAGTTTTGAAGGTCTCTCATCTGATTGGATTAGATGATGTCATCCCATCAATTATATTTAAATATGATTGCACAAAGGATCATGATTGGTCGGGATGATGTAGCACTGCATGGCACAGCAGGGTCTATATAAATACTATCTACGCCTAGAATTTAATGCTTCTATCTTTAGCCCATGCCACAAAACCTCTCTCCATCCTTCTCCATGCTACCCTCCGGTCCACTCTCTCCTCTCCACACCCAAGGCTTTTGGGCATGAAGAAGATGCGATCCAAGCAAGTGAAAGGTGCCAGGAAAAGAAGAAGGCAGCACTGCTGTAAGATACAATGGCTGTTCTTCAAAAGAAATTTTGAAGACCTTCAAGATCCGATCTAGATCTAATTTTTAGAGGATTAATTAAGAAAAAGAAAACCTTCAGATCCTATTGAGTAGATATCGGTAGAGGCTAGGCACTTACGTGGCTACATCTAGAACCTCAAACAAACATCGAGATCATCATAGGATAATTGGATTACCCAAAATGAAAGTATAATTAAATTAAATTAAATTTTTATTTTTAATTTTATTATTATATTAATAAGATGAGATATGAAGAGTCTCAGATTTGATTAGGATCTTAAAGAAAAAATTTTTAAAATATCCTTCTTGATCCAATTAGATTTGAACGAACTTGATCTAAAAAATAAGGCTTTTTCCTTCAACTCAGACAAGTCCTAATTATGGCACATGTCTTTTTCTCTAAGGACATCCATACCTTATCTGTCATCTCTTCTGACCTATCCTCCAAGACTGAATCCAACACCATCTGAATCAATAAATCCTCCACACTAACCTTCCACATTGCTAAACTTTTTTTTCATCAAACTTCTCAAATCCTACCCTCAACCCACTATTCTCCATGATCAAACTGAATCAAAAATAGCAAATAGGTAGATCTAATAATTACCTTAACTATGGATGGTGGACAACAACTCTTTAAATCTATTTCTTTCTCGTGAAGCCTAGAGAAAATCTTAGATCTAAATCTTGCTACTGATCTCTGCTGAAATCTGATCTTCTTCTTCCTCCATGCTTAATCAGACTTTGATACCAATTATTGGAACTTGATGTTGCTCTGATACCAATTACTATGCCTATGGCTGCTCCGAGCTATAATTATAGATTTGATCTATTGTGTGAATCTGGATGTCAATCCAGTAAATTGAAGAAAATCTAAGAAAGAAGATAGAAGAAAATGGAGCCTCGAATTTTAGCATTGGAACCAGAAGAAGAGAGAAGAGAGTTAGGAAGAAAAGCTCTACATTGATTCCACACTTGTAAAAGTTATAATACTTGTGTTTATATATTCTAGGATTTCTGCTATACCATATGAATCCTAATAAATCTAAACTCCAGCTAAAAAACATTCTAAGGCTAACCCAATACATGAAAGCATTCACCGAGCCCAATACATGCTCTCTTCCTCTGGATTTAAATCTGACTCATACATGATTTAGCCCCCTTAAGACCTTATAAATTAGATCTTAAGATTCCTTGGATTAATCTCAATCCAAGATCAAACAAAAAATCCTATCTAGTTCTATTCACCACCGTCGAGCTGGCTCTACCAGAAGTCAAGCTAGCTTGACTGCGTCTCATCCAAATCCTATCTTCTATTTATCTAAGAGAGCCTGCACGAATCCATCCTGAGCTAGCTCAATCTCAACTCGAGCTAGCTGATGCATAGTTGTTGATAGCACCAAAAATAACTCTACTCACTACGTAGGTAGGATGAGTTGAGATTGTATCCTTAGGAATCTTGGGCTAAGTTGAGATTGCAAAATAAAAGAAAGAAGATTTATTTTGATTTAGAAAATAAACTATCCTAAAATCGATGTAATTATAAAATAAAAAGCTTGAGAGTTTTGAATTAATTTTGCACTAGTAGAGTTATATCTCTTTTTTTTTAAAATTAAATAGATGTGATTAATTTTAGAAAAAATACATATCTTTCCTCGATAAGCTCCGTACCCATAGATCACGGTGCATCTCCAAAAAGTAGTAGATAAACAACTCTTCTTTTCTCGACACGCCCCATACTCGTAGATCACAGCACGTCTCCAGAAAGTAAAAGTTATTCCTAAACTTAATCTATCAAGAGAGTATAAAAGAAATCATATAAGAAAATAAATAAAGAACTCATGATAATTCAATAAAAAGCATAATCTTTATTGCATATAAAAGAAATACAAAAGGTTTAGAACAATAGAATCCACTCTATGTCATTACAAAATTTCTTCTCCCCACCCAAGACTGCTAGCCTAGCTGCTCATGGAGTAGTCCCTTCTTCTTCCTCTATGCAAGGCTCTAAAAGAATTTCTGGGATGATCCTCAAGTAGGAGTATAAGAGCCTTTTTATAGGTGATAAGAGGAAAGAGTTTGACATGACTTTCAAATGTGCAACTAAAAAAAATAATAAGACCTAAAGAATGGATGGATGAGATTGGAGGATCAAAGAAGATAAAGAAAATATAATTTTTCATCTTGGGATATTTCCAAATATTATTTTTTCTTTAAAATTTTTTATCCATCCGCCACTCGCTGTGTTGCTGCGTCCGTCTGCTCGCCATCGCATTTGGTTCTTTCCTTATTTTATTTTTTTGTGAGTGCCCGATCCAATCCACAAGCTATTTTCATAACATCAAAAATCCAAGCTCCCTACCTCCGCGTGCGTGCCAGAACCAAAAGATTCATGCCAACTTCCATTCTCCAGCCAACGCCCATAATCTTTGGAGCATTTAATGCTCCCATTAATTGCTAAACCTAAGGAAAATTCTAAAATAAATATCTCTTTTGTATTTATACCACTCATATCCTTGACTTTCTTTTTAAATTGGACTTTGTATTAAGCTTGGACTTGATGTAGGATTACATCTTGATAATCAATTATTCTCATATCCAGTCAGTGCTTTAACATTTCTGCAAGCTTCTTTCCATATGGAAATCCAACTGCATCAATATGCATATGTCATGCTTGTTAACTACAATTACTAGGGTCTTTAACAATTTCCTGAAAATGAACATAAGAAGCATCAAATAATAAATAATAAAGATTAAATAGCATACATCTTAATATTTCTTATGTCATATTTAATGCATTGATCACACCCCCCAACTTAAATTTTACTCGTCCTCAAGTAAAATAAATCAACAATGTATCTTGAATTATCTTTGAATTGAAAGTTATCCTAGGCATTTCTAAAGACAGGTGATACCTAGTTAGACCATTAAAAAGATGCTTCATTAGATTATCAATTCGATCATGTTAGTAGTTGAGTGTTAGCCATAAAAATTTTAAAGAGCTCTTCTTTCATCAACTTTTTACTTTACTATTTAAATTCTTTAACTAGATGTGAGCCAGATTTACTATCTTCTTGCAATTTAGTCTCCCTTATTATTATTATTTATTTATTTATTTATTTTTTAAACTTTCTTGCTGACTCTTGTAGCGAGCTTTTAGTCAATGACTCCCAAACCAGTTGGCTTTAGGATATTAGATGAAAAACACCCCTCAGGCTTACTGACTCGAGTCGAAGAAAATATAATTCTTATAATTGATTTCTTACAACCCATCTTTTGATGCGAACCATAATGCTTATTTAGGTGAAGGGGCCCAGTTACTCAATGAGACAATGCTAACCTCTTTTTTTTTTTAATATAATCTAAGAAAAACTTTTGCATACTTCGACCATTCCACCCAATCTCCCATAAAGTTGATTCTTCATTGAGATCAGTAAGAAGAAGGCTCTGGAGTCTCCCTAAAATCTAGTCTAAACTCTACCATTCATTGAATTTTCTTAATAATTTATCCCTCAGCATCTCTAAAATTATCTAGATCGTTAATCACTTATTGATTAGGATGTCTAATCAACTTCAAATCAAAATAAATTTGGGTACATAAAACTAATTATTTCTGACCAGATTCAAGAATTTTATTAAATTAGTTTCCTTCCTCCTAACTTAATCTACATTGTCCTCAATGGAGTAGGAAAATAAACTAAGCAATGAAAAATAAAGGAGGGAGTGCACCTGGGTAATTTTGCTTCGGGAGTTGAAGATAGCTTCATTGATTAGCAAGCTCTTGTTCTAAGTACCTACAGCTATGAAAAATGTAAAGTTATTGGGTTGCCTCCCAAAAAATGCTAAGTTTTACGTCGTCAACCAGACGAACCAACTTTCTCACCTATCCAGGATCAAATACTATATTGAAAAATTCTCATGGTCCTTCACCTCTAAATTTCAAAAAATAACTTGCAACCCCATTATACATAAATTTTATTATTTTTTATTATCTATTTCAGGAAGATGATTTGCAGTTCCTCTCACAATCCTTGGTTTATCAAGGATATTTCTTATTTGTTCTTATAACATGCTTCTAAATTGGGTTTCCAAATTACGAGTTAGGTTTGACGTACTGATTATGGGAATCATGTCATATGGTCCTCTACATAAGTACTCGGGCATGATCAAGTGTGGTTTTAGTTCTAGGACCAATGGTGATTCTAACGAGAAAGATATTGTAGGTAAAGGCTCATATTTCTCAGCTCATGGAGGAGTGGTGCTAAAATTGACGAGCTCAAGTAATGTGTTCACATCTTCAATAAACCCATCTAGGTCAAAATCATCCACTCCAAAGGGATCCCAATATGTATGCACTAGATCCTGAGAAATTCTTTTAGAGATAGTTTTCTCTATTGTCTCTTTTACCATGTCTACTTCAAAATAAGTAGTGGTTTGTGATCCATGAAAAACCTGAAATATAGTTAATCTCAACTTTCTATTCCCAAATGAGACATCCATGACTCCTGTCCTACAATTAATATATGTATTGGTTGTAGCTAGGAAGGGTCATCCTAAAATTATGAAAATCTATCTTGGATCATCAGAATGCTCCATTTCTAAAATCAAAAAGTCAACTGAAAAGTAAAATTCCTCAACCTTGACTAAAACATCTTCGATTATCCTATGTGGTGCCTTAATGGATCTATCGGCTAACTGCATGGTTACCAAAGTAGATTTTAAATCACCAAATTCAAAGAGATCATATACTGAAGTAGGAAGAATATTTACACTGGCTACTAGATCTAACAAAGCTTTCTCAATGTGCAGGTTTCCTATGACACAAGAGATGATAGAGGCACCTGGATCCTTTTGTTTAGGAGGGGTAGCATGTTGGAAGACTGAACTGGCCTATTTGGTAAGATAAACTTTTTTTGGGATTTGTGTTCTAAATTTTTGTTTTTGTGTGCACAAATCTTTCAAGAACTTAGCATAAGCCGGGACCTATTTTATTGCATCAAAAAGGAAAAGATAGATTTGACCTATTTTATTGCATCAAAAAGGAAAAGATTGATTTGAACTTGTTTAAATAGCTCTAGCATTTCAGCTAATTTACCTTTCTTGTTAAATGGCATAGGGGATTCTAATGCACTTGAAAATGGAGCTCTGGGTAACTGAGGTGATGCTAAAGATATTGGTTCATCCATTGCCCTAAGGTCCTCATTATTTTTGGTTGGTTCAGACTCAGTCAACTTTTTATTGGTTTTGGTCTTTTCAATTTCAGTAGGTTGTTCTATGACCTTACCATTCCTGAGGGTCATAATAGATTTGACCTGTTCGGGAAAAATTTTAGGTGTGTTAAAATTCTCAACCATATGTTGACCTCTAGGATTAATCTCAAGTTGACTGGGCAATTTTTCCTTCTCCCTCTTACTGAATGCAGTTGCTAGTTGACCTATTTAGCTCTCTAGCTTAGCAATGGATTGCATGTGAGAATGAAGAGTCTGGGAGTGGGTTTCTATCCTTGCTAAAGCTTGTAGAACCTTCTCCTTAAAATTAGAACTATAGTTGCTAGGATAAGATTGAGGGGCATCTTGATACTGAGGGTATGATGTATTCTTGAACTGCATACCCTAGTGATTAGGTCTATGGAAAGTTGGGTTGACCACAGGTTATGGTTTCTAAGAGAAGTTTGGGTGATTCCTCCAACTAGGATTATACGTGTTGGAACATGGGTCATTTTCAGGTCTAGGAACAGTATGAGTTTGGGCTTGGTGGGCTTGCTCCTATACAAGCTCAAGAAACTGATGGATTGCTGGGCAATCACCAATAGTATGAGTAGGACTCAAATAGATTATACAAGCATCTTGTGACTGTGCAGATGGGGAAGAAGTGTGACAGACTTGCAGTAATCGATCAAGCTTTTGGGGTAGTGCATCCACCTTGCTGTGGATGTTTATGGAATGGCTTACCTCATACATTCTGCCACTTTTGGGTCCTAACTTGGAAGCTTTTCTAGACATGGCAGACATGTAATGTAAAGAATTTTTGCTCAGGATCTTAAATAACTACTAAGCTTCTTGATTGCTTTTAAGCATGAATATCCCACCACAGGAAAAATCAACCATTTGTCTATGTTTTTTTGATAATCCATCATAAAAGCACTGAACCAATTGCCATTTGGGTATGGCATGATGTGGACATTTACGGATGAGGTCTTTAAGCCTTTTCTAAGTTTCATGAAATATCTCTCCTTCTAATTGGAATAAACTAGTTATGGCTTTTCTAATTTGGTTTGTTTTCCAAATTGAAAAATATTTCTTGAGAAATTCTTTTTGTAATTGGTCCTAGGTTGAAATAGTCATGGAATCTAATGAATGTAACCAGTATTTGGCCTTGTCTTTAAGTGAAAAGGGAAATAATTTCGACCTAAGGGCTTCATCAGGGACATTTTGAATTTTGGCGGTAGAACATATCTTAAGAAATTCATCCAGATGTTTGTACGAGTCCTCATTACTAAGTTCATGTTGGAAATTATGTTCCAAAGCCAATCGTTGTAGGTGGTGTGATGCTCCCAAGCCTTGGGAGGCCATGGGTGGAGCTAGGGTGAGGGCTCTAGAGAGACTAGGATAGGTGTGGTCCTAGGGCTAGGATAGGAGTTGTCCTAAGATGGAGGTGGCATGTAGCTCTCTACAGGCTTGAGGTTCGGATATTGAGGGCCTTAAGGGGCTTGGTTGGTGCTTCAAAGACCTGGGATTCAAGGTGGAGCAAGAAACCAAAGCCAAAAAAATCAAGACTGTAGAAAGAATATTTTCTATAGGTTAGCCAGCTTTGTCCAAAACTAGGTCAACTAAGTCTCAGAGTACAAGCAAAATAGGAAGGTCAAATTTTAGGACTATAGGCACGATACAGAACTGGGCTGGCTCAGTTTTAGACTGAGCCAACCCAGTGAAACTTAGTCGATTCAGTGCTGAGATTGAGCCGACTCAGTGCGGGGGCAGAGTTACGCAAGAATCTATTTTGGGCTAGGATCTGGGTTGTTCCTAGGGGTCTTAAGGACTGGTTTGATAGATCTTAAGGAGGCTAATTCATGTATGGGTTGGATCTAGATCTAGAGGATGAGAGCATGGGAGACATGCATGTACATAGGCTTGATGAGTGCTTTCATGTATTGGGTTAGCCAGGAAAGTTTTTGGTCGGGCCTAATGGCTATGTATAAATACGTAGATTGTATTAAGATTTTAAGGGGTTGAAATCAATACAGACCTTTTCTCCCTCAACTCTCTTGTTCTCTTCTCTCTAGAATTGCCAACCTAAGGTTCTTGAAGAAGCCCTAGAGAAGGGGGGCATCTCCCATAAGCCCAAGGAGAGAGGCGCCCCATCATAAATCCAGGTGGAGGATCGATGGTTTGTTACCTATAGAGAACGTCACAGATTTTTTTAGGTCCATACTACAGATCAGGAGCTTCCGCAACATGGTATCGGGGCTTGTGATGCCAAGGATGATTGACGTTCGAGCGATACATGAAACATTAATTGGTATCAGCGAGAGGTGATGCTAGTTGGTGCACCAACATCTGGTATCAAAGCCTGATGGTGCATGGAAGGGAAGGAGAAGTTGTATAAGGTGAAATCAGAAATCTGTACAAGGATTCTATGGTATGTCATAAATCTATCTTTGTTATTGTCGTGGTTTGGCCAATCGAGAGCAGCGGATTAAAGGTGGAGGTTGTGAGGTTTATGAAAGAAATATACCCTCAAGCCAATTTATTTTTGGGATGTTCTTTGTCTTCTAGACTCATGTAATGATATTTTTAATAAATAAAGGCACTTATTTCATCATATGCAATGTCTTATTATTTATTCAAAATTATGATGAACCCTATAAATTAGGGCTACGATTTTAGAATTATGATGAGATCATACCAGTGAGACCTAAAATCTTAAATTCCTAATTTAAATATGCCTAGTCGATGGGACATTGAGTTAGGGATCAATATTTTTCAGCAAGACTAGCACATTCTTTGTATGCTCGATTGAGAGGGTGATTGATCTCACAATAACTTGTGTATGGCACTAATATAAGAATGTGGGTGCTCATTAGAGAATGAGTTCACTGAATTGATCCAAATGGAGAATATCTAATGGAGTCTTATCTACATGTTAATAGATGGTTCTCATAGTGGAATTTGTGCATGTAATCCTTTGACCTGAAACTACCATAGAATCTTATATATATAAATCCATATTTTGGTTCATACTCATTCATGACTCAGTTATGTACGGGATGATCTGGATATGGTAGATTATATATATGAAGGTTGTGAGTAGGTTAACATGGAATCGATCTCTCTTGGTAAGAGAAAATTGCATCCTACTTGCTTCAAACAAATAATGATTCAGGAAGACTTTGATCAAAGCATGATAAAAAAAAAAAAATAGAAATGGTTTCTAATGTTTCATTAAATGAATCATCATCATAAGATTAAAAGAGAAATGAATATGATATTGGGGTTGACATATTTCCATACCCAGAGTCATATTCAGGATGCAGGGAGATCGAAGGATCTAGTTGCATGGTAATTTTCCCTGAAGGATATTTTTGATATTTCTATCAAAATTTTACATCTTTCGGATAGTCATGATACATTACTAGACGTCAATTATGTCTTGTGGGTTTGATCAAATTAAAATTTTAATTTGATTATTAAATTAGAAAGTGTTCTAAAATAAGTCAAATTGGGTTGGCTAGTTTTTGACCTAAATCGGTTTGGTTGAGTTCTAACAAGATTAGGTCAAATCACACCCAGACTCACTGCTGGTTAGATGTGAAACCCAATGGGTCACACATAAAGAAAATTGATTAAGGGTCTAATTGGATTAGACCATGATTGCAAGATGAACATGCTAGCACATGTAGCAAACCCTAGCACTTGGTTTCAAATTCGATTTGAATCAGCTCTGATTTGGGCTAATTTAGATCAATTTAAACCAAATAGGATTTGGTCTTGAGTTGGATTAACCCAGATTGATTGGGCTTTTGATTGGGTGCCACATACCTGCATCCCACATTCCAGAGAGTCTTTCTCTTATGCCTGGGAAGTCTTTCATGCACAAAGAACTCTTTGGCGCATGGAATTTGTTGGCGCCTACCTTCTTTGACTTTTTCCATTTTGTTATGTCATGTAAATTTTTATATTAGCATGGACATCAGATATGGGGCGTAGAAGAGTCCTTCTATCGATGAAATACTTTTTTTTATTTTTATTTTTTTCGCTCAGAATGTTTTGTCGCCCAAGACCCCTTGCCGCCAAAGACTCCATGCCACCTACTCCTCCTTGACGTCTCTTGGACCAAGTCAAAGTCTCGGGACTTTGACTATTCAAAGATTATCTCCACACCTTCTTGCTGAATGGGCATCCCTTTTTAGAGCCATTGGATGGCCTTTTTTCATGATCTAATGGATGAAAAGGGTGGCGCCAAAGATGATCTATTACGACTCTTCGTAAAAAACTTATGTAGAATTAGTCCAAGAGTCCTTCTACTTTAAGACACCTCTTGGACTAAGTCTACATCTCATTTTTACTGATGAGGCATGATATTGGCTGATGGGGCATGAGAAATTGATGAGGAAATGGTGTGAGATTTTTGTTGGCACCCCTACGTACATTATAAATAGGGGTGCACACCAAGAGTCCGTGGGTGTGAAAAATATCTTTCTTTCTTACAATAGTTTCTTTTTGTCCAATTTTCTTTCTTCCTTTCTCTTGTCTAGACCTTGTCCTTATAAGAACAAGAAGTCATCTTAAGACTAAGAGATTAGGAAAAAAAATTAAGAAGATAAAAGAAAAGGAAAGAGAGATAAGGAGAGGCAAGGAAGGTAACATAAAGGCCAAAGAAGGTCTTGCCCTTTTTAATTAAAGTTCTTATTGTTAGAACTCTAATTATATAAATCAGAGGTGATGGTGTCTTGATCAAGTCTCTATGTAGATCAACGTTGGAGGGTGAACACGTGGGCACCTGGTGGAACCCCTGACGGACTGCTACTGACGATCAGGGTCAATTTAGGGTTTAGCGATAAGTGGTATGTTCTAATACTTTATTTTATGTTACAAATGCATGTTATATGATTTAATTTGCAAATGAGGTGGTCCTAGGATTCGGGTTTGGTTTATATGATTTCATGTTTTTGCTTTGAAATTCATGCTTCCACCCTGTACAGCAATCCCATTAGTGGTATCAGAGCAAGCCTTATTAGGTTAAATCATATAATATTTTTAGCATGTTTTAATATATATGATGAGATCATATTCTTTTTCTTATCATAATGAGATTATGTTGTATATATTATTCTGTAAAGGTTGCCCTGATATAGTGGAAAGTATTCACTATATAATGATGGTTGTCCTAGAATAATTATACATGTAATTGACATATATAAATTTTATCATAACTAATGCTATTATGCATTTAGTTTGTTTTAAATCAATATGTGCATTGAGACCATTTAAATCCCTCTGTAAAAATTATATTAAGTTGTAGTGTAATTAATCTTTAGCTAAATCAGTCAGGATGTCTAATTGATCAATCATTATTTAAGAAAAATGATTCTTGATTGGTAAAGAGAACATAATTTTTTAATTGGTTTCATTGTCTGATCTGACCAATTTATTGGTATCTAAGGAAAGCAATGGGGGGACTCCCATTTCTCTCCCATTTACCTAGCCGATTTGATTTTTGCTTAATATTATATTCACTACTTTAAGACCTTCCTTCATACTAGTTTCTTATTATGTCCAGAACCATGTTAGTTCTATTGTGTAACCACAAGATCTATCATGGGAAAAGATGTAATATTAATCTAGTGCATTAAGATGCTTACAGCATTTTGAATATACTACTTTGTTGTGTAACCAAAAAGTAGTTATATTTCAATTTTGACTGTATAAAAATGAAGGATTCTACTTAAACTAAAACATTAAAGTTTGTTGTGCTAACACAAGGCTATTAATGTTTTAGAGGCAAAAGTTTTTGAGAGTTGCATAAAATGCAATTGAAAGAGTTTCCTACCTTTGAACTTATAATAGGTTTGTTGTGCAACCATAAGATTTTTTATAAGAAATTAGGATCTTATTCTCACTAAGAAAATCAATAAGAGGGTTATGATTTTTAGTGGAAGACATAATTAAATTAAAGTCCTAATTTAATTATGTTTTATCATCATGAATTGTTTGCTTATATATTATTCTTTATTATGTAGATTAAATGGCTTCTTCACTTTCATTACGTTCAATTTTGGATTCAAATAAATTGACTGGTCAAAATTATGTTGACTGGTTGAGAAACCTAAAAATAGTACTCAGTCAAGAAAAACTCTCCTATATTCTTGATGCCCCTGATCCTAAGTCGTTAGAAAATGATGCCATGGATGAAGATAAGTCCACATACAAGATGTGGCAAAATGATTCCCTTACTGTCAAATGCATCATACTTGCCTCTATGAATAATGAATTATAGAGGCAGCATGATAGCATGGACACTCAGTCCATATTGCTCAATCTAAAAGAGCTTTATGGAGAGCATAGTAGGACTGCTAGATATGAGATATCTAAGCAATTATTTAATGCAAGAATGATAGAAGGAACATCCATACAAAATTATGTTTTGATGGTAATTGACCTAATCACTCGATTAAGTCAATTAGATTTTGTAATGGATGGAGAGTTAAGTCAGGATTTGATCCTGCAATCACTTTCAGAATTATTTTCTCAGTTTGTCATGAACTATCATATGAACAAACTAAATTCTTCATTGCTTGAGCTGTTAAATATGCTCAAGACAGCAGAAAGCCATATTAAGAAAGATAAGGTTCCTCTTCTTCTTATGGAAGGAATCTCCAAGAAGAAGGTAGGCAAAAAGGGTTCAAAGGGAAGGTTAAATCCTAAAAATGGTATAAATAAGAAGAAAAAGGGAAAAAAGGTCTTTGGACAAATGACCTATTTTCACTGTGACAAAGCAGATTATTGGAAGAGGAATTGCAAGGCTTACATTGCAACCGTGAAGTCTGATGCAAATAATGCACCAATAGGTATGTTTGAGATACATATTATATTGTCATTAAATTCTTCAATTTCAAATTCTTAGGTATTAGATACAGGCTATGGTTTTCATATCTGCAAATCTTTGTAGGGGCTGCATAAAATTAAGAGTTTGAAGAAAGGTGACTTCAAGCTCTATGGCACTTGAGGAGAATCTATTCAAGCAGAAGCTGTAGGGACAAATATATTGAAGTTACCTTATGGAAAGATCTTAGAGCTTACAAATTATTATTATATGCCTAAGATCATTAGAAATATTATATCTATATCCTTGTTATTAAAACAAGGTTATAGTCTTAATGTAATAAGCGAAGGTTGCTCGATCAAATATTCTAATGAAAATATTTGTTTTGGCATATTTAGTAATGGTTTGTTGACTCTATGTTTGGATGACAATATATTTCATATTGATGAAAATGAAAAATGTAAGAGAGATGACATAAATAATACTTTACTTTAGCATTATCGATTAGGTCATATTAGTGAGGCTAGGATTAACAAGTTATACAAAGAAAAGTTCTTTCATCCTTTTGATTATGAATCATTGAGAACTTATGAATCATGCCTCATGGGTAAAATGACCAAGATTCCATTTAATGGACATAGAGAAAGGACAAATGAGTTATTAGAACTTGTACATACGGATGTATGTGGTCCTATGACAACTCAAGCTAGAGGAGGATACTCTTATTTTATTACATTCATTGATGATTTATCTAGGTTTGGATATGTGTATCTTATGAAACATAAATCAGAAGCCTTTGATAAATTTAAAGAGTATCAAAGTATGGTCAAAAAATAAACTGGATAATGTATAAAAATTCTTCGATCTGATCGGAGAGGAGAATACTTATCTAGTGAGTTTCTAGACTATCTTAAAGTTAAAGGGATTCTCTCTGAATGGACACCTCCTTATACACCATAATTAAATGGTGTAGTCAAAAGAAAAAATCATACCTTATTAGATATGGTACGGTCCATGATGTGCTTCACTGATTTACCTATTTTCTTTTGGGATCATGCTCTGGAGACTGTAATTTACATCTTGAATAGAGTTCCTTCTAAATTTGTATCTAGTACTCCATATGACATATGGAGAAGTAAGAAACCTAATCTTAAGTATCTTAAGATATGGGGTTGTCCAGCTTATGTCAAAAAAAATTTTGGACATAAACTTGATGCTAGATCAGAAGGATGTCTATTTATAGGATATTTTAGAAATAGTATAGGATATATATTCTACCATCCTACTGAACAAAAGGTATTTATAAGTAGGCATGCCATTTTCTTGGAAAAAAAATTATCCTAGAAAAGGGCAGTGGCAGAAATATTGAACTTAGTGAAGTTCAAACAAAATAAATAGAAATTTCTCAACCATATAATCATATAAAAGAACCAGAACACATAACTCCTATCCATAGGTCTAAAAGAGTATGAAACACACCAATGAGGTATGGTTTCATTATTGAGAACAATGAAGCCCAAGTCATTGAAAGTGACGAACCTCTGATCTATGCGGAACCAGTCAAAAGTAAGGACTCTTACAAATGGCTGGTTGCCATGCAATCCGAAATGGAATCCATGCACACCAACAAAGTGTGGACTTTGGTGGATGCACCAGAGGATATAAACCCTATTGGATGCAAATGGATTTTTAAGAAAAAGATTGGAGCTGATGGTCAAATAGAAACCTATAAGGCCAGATTGGTGGCTAAGGATTTTAGGCAAAAATAGGAGTTTGATTATGATGAAACATTTTCACCTATTGTCATGCTCAAATCTATTCGGATAATGCTTGCTATAGCAGCATACCACGATTATGAAATATGGCAAATAGATGTACAGACTGCCTTCCTTAATGGTTTCCTTGAGGAGGAGGTATATATGTCACAGCTAGAGGGATTTGAGTCAAATGAGAAACCAAATCAGGTATGCAAGCTTAAGAGATCCATTTATGGATTAAAGCAAGCATCAAGGAGTTGGAACATCCATTTTGATGAAACAGTAAAAGAGTTTGGTTTTATCAAGAATGTTGATGAACCATGTATGTACAAGAAAACTAGTGGGAGAACCATAGTCTTCTTGGTTCTGTATGTAGATGACATACTACTCGTTGGGAATGATATCCCAATATTACAATCAGTCAAATAATGGCTATCAAATAAGTTTTCTATGAAAGATTTGGGAGAAGCATCCTATATACTAGGAATAAAGATCTATAGAGATAGATCCAAGAGGATGCTAGGCTTGTCCCAATCAAGGTACATTGACTTAATACTGAAAAGATTTAGTATGGATAGGAGTAAAAGAGGTTATTTACCCATGAGTTAAGACATACATCTCTCTAAAAAGATGTCTCCTAAGATACCTGAAGAGAGAAATAGAATGAGTTCTATTCCTTATGCTTCAGCTGTTGGATCAATAATGTATGCCATGTTACGTACAAGGCCTGATGTTGCTTATGCTTTATGCATTGTAAGTAGATTTCAAGCTGATCTAGGACAGGATCATTAGAAAGCTGTAAAAAATATTCTTAAGTAGTTGAGAAGGACTAAAGATATTTTTTCAGTATATGGAGGTTCTTATCTTAAATTAGAAGCATATTCTGATTCTAGTTTTCAATCAGACCCAGATGATAGAAAATCTATTTCAGGGTATGTCTTTACTCTAAATAGTGGAGCAGTAAGTTGGAAAAGTACTAAGTAGCCAACTGTAGCTTACTCACCCACTGAAGCAAAATAGATAGCTGTATGTGAAGCCGCCAAGGAAGCTATCTGGATGAAGAAGTTCATCATTGAATTGGGAGTTATTCCTGAAATTGAGAATCCAGTACCACTTTACTGTGATAATACTGGAGCTGTAACTCAAGCAAAGGAACCAAGGTCTCATCATAAATCCGAACACATTCTGAGATGCTTCTATCTCATTCGAGAAATTATTGAAATACAAGATATAGTCATAGAACGAGTGGACATAAAGTACAACATAGCAGACCCATTCACTAAGGCTTTACCACTGCAACTATTTGATCGCCACCTTGATTATATGGGATTAAAATATAAGGCCGATTGGCTTTCGTGCAAGTGGGAGATTGAAAGGAATATGCCCTCAAGATAATTTATTTTTGGGATGTTCTTTATCTTCCAGACTCATGTAATGATATTTTTAATAAATAAAGGCATTTATTTCATCATATGCAGTATCTTATTATTTATTTAAGATTATGATGAATCCTATAAATTAGGGCTATGGTTTTAGGATTATGATAAGATCATACCAGTGAGACCTAAAATCTTAAAATCCTAATTTAAATATTCCTAGTCGATGGGACATTGAGTTAGGGATCAATATTTTTCGGTAAGACTAGCACATTCTTTGTATGCTCGATTGAGAGGGTGATTGATCTCACAATAACTTGTGTATATGACACTAATACAAGAATGTGGGTGCTCATTAGAGAATGAGTTCACTGAATTGATCCAAATTGAGAATATCTAATGGAGTCTTATCTACATGTCAATAGATGGTTCTCATAGTGGAATTTGTGCATGTAATCCTTTGACCTGAAACTACCATAGAATCTTATATATATAAATCCATATTTTGGTTCATACTCATTCATGACTCAGTTATGTACGGGATGATCTAGATATGGTAGATTATATATATGAAGGTTGTGAGTAGGTTAACATGGAATCGATCTCTCCTGGTAAGAGGAAATTGCATCCTACTTGCTTCAAACAAATGATGATTCAGGAAGACTTTGATCAAAGCATGATAAAAAAAAAAATTAGAAATGGTTTCTAATGTTTCATTAAATGAATCATCATCATAAGATTGAAAGAGAAATGAATATGATATTGGGGTTGACATATTTCCATACCCAGAGTCATATTCTGGATGCAGGAAGATCGAAGGATCTAGTTGCATGGTAATTTTCACTAAAGGATATTTTTGGTATTTCTATTAAAATTTCACATCTTCTGGGTAGTCATGATACATTGCTAGATATCAATCATGTCTTGTGGGTTTGATTAAATTAAGATTTTAATTTGATTATTAAATTAGAAAGCGTTCTAAATTAAGTCAAATTGGGTTGGCTAGTTTTTGACCTAAATCAGTTTGGTTGAGTTCTAACCGGATTAGGTCAAATCACACCCAAACTCACTACTGATTAGATGTGAAATCCAATGGGTCACACACAAAGGGAATTTATTAAGGGTCTAACTGGATTAGACCATGATTGCATGATGAACATGCTAGCACATGTAGCAAACCCTAGCACCTGGTTTCGAATTGGATTCGAATCAGCTTTCGATTTGGGCTAATTTAGATCCGATTTGAGCCAAATAAAATTTGGTCTAGAGTTAGATTAACCTAGATTGATTGGGCTTTAGATTGGGTGCTACATACCTACATCCCACATGCCAGAGAGTCTCTCTCTTGCGTATGGGAAGTCTTTCATGCGCAAAGAAACTCTTTGGTGCATGGAATTTGTTGGCACCTACCTTCTTTGACTTTTCCCATTTTGTTATGTCACATAAATTTTTATATTAGCATGAACATCAGATATGGGGTGTAGAACAGTCCTTCTACAAATGAAATACTCTTTTTTATTTTTAATTTTTTTGCCTAGGATGTTTTGTCACCCAAGACCCCTTGCCGCCAAAGACTCCATGTCACCTAATCCTCCTCGATGTCTCTTAGACCAAGTCAAGGTCTCTTGGAACTTTGACTATTCAAAGATTATCTCCACAGCTTCTTGCTAAATGGTCATCCTTTTTTAGAGCCATTGGATGGCCTTTTTTCATTATCTAATGGATGAAAAGGGTGGCGCCAAAGATGATATATTGCGACTCTTCATAAAAAACTTACGTAGAATTAGTCCAAGAGTCCTTTTGCTTTAAGGCACCTCTTGGACTAAGTCTACATCTCATTTTTACTAATGAGGCATGATATTGGCTGATGGGGTATGAGAAATTGATGAGGAAAGGGCATGAGATTTTTTGTTGGCAACCCTACGTACATTACAAATAGGGGTGCACACCAAGAGTCTATGGGTGTGAAAAATATCTTTCCTTTTTAAAATAGTTTTTTTTTATCCAATTTTCTTTCTTTCTTTCTCTTGTCTAAACCTTGTCCTTATAAGAATAAGAAGTCATCTTAAGACTAAGAGATTAGGAAGGAAAATTAAGAAGATAAAAGAAAAAAAAAGAGAGATAAGGAGAGGCAAGGTAACATAAAGGCCAAAGAAGGTCTTGCCCTTTTTAATTAAAGTTTTTATTATTAGAACTTTAATTATATAAATTAGAGGTACTAGTATCTTGATCAAGTCTCTGTGTGGATCAACGTTGGAAGGTGAACATGTGGGCACCTAGTGGAATCCCTGACGAACTGCTATCGGCGATCAGGGTCAATTTAGGGTTTAGCGATAAGAGTATGTTCTAATACTTTCTTTTATGTTAAAAATGCATGTTATATGATTTAATTTGCTAATGAGGTGGTCCTAGGGTTTGGGTTTGGTTTATATGATTTCATGTTTTTGCTTTGAAACTCGTGCTTTCGCCCTATACACCAATCCCATCAGTTTAACAAAAAGAAATTTTTTTCAGGGTGGAAGAATTTGGTGCATGATTTGTTGATCGATCTTGGTGGAAAGGCCAGGGTGTATGATGATTATGTGACAAGCAGGGAGCGCTGGAGTGCTGCAGTAGTGCTTCGCTGGAGATGTAGGGCTGAGAGAGGCTCGACAATGCAGCAACTGAGGAAGGTATCTCAGTAGAGAGCATCAGAGTTCTCTAGGAAGATGGGTAGTGTAGGGATGTTGATGAAAGATTTTTCAAGGGATAATGATCGAAGGAAGGCTGAAGAACCGACTATACATCCTTTGATGTCAAGAAGGTAGAAAAGTAGTCAGAGATGTATTCAGCAGTTCAATCAGAGCATGGATTTATGGAGCCTTAGGGATGATGGAGATGGAGGATCTATGGAGATCCTGCAGGTTAGGGCTGGACGACTGTAGAGTGGTGCAGAGACAAGCTAGAGAGCACTGGAGTGTTGCAAGAGCGCTATCCTGAAAGCTTAGGGGCTGAGAGAGGCTCGATGGTGTAGTAGCCGAGGAGTGTATCTCAGCAGAGAGTGTTAGTGGTATCTCAGGAAGATCGAGTGCAAGTCTCAGGGAGAGCCAAGGGGTCTCAGGAAGCACCAGAGGCATCTCAGATAGTCGAAAGTATCATGGATCAGATTTTTTCTGTAGGAGCACTAGGAAGAGTTGCGATTCAGATGGAGGATGGTTCTTCGGGTGCAACCGAAGCGATGGCTGGTGTAGGGGCAGAAGAGAAGGACTAGGATGAAATTTCCTAGGATTTAGTTGCTAGTTTAGATAAGGTTGGATTCGATCTTGGAAGATAGGTCAGAGGAGATCATAGATAAGGAGTGGGTGTCCTTAGAGAAAAGGGCATGTGCCATAATTAGGGCTTGTTTGATCATAGATAAGGAGTGGGTGTCCTTGGAGAAAAGGGCATGTGCCATAATTAGGGCTTGTTTGATGTATGAGATTTTGTATGGTGTGTTGGAGGAGAGAACACCCCAGGAATTATGGTCGAGGTTATGGCAGTTGTACATGAGGAAGAACATGTGCAACAAGTTGATGCTAAAGAAGTAACTGTATAGCCTTTGGATGCATAAGGGCAAGGATGTTGTGGGGCATATTCAGCGGTTCGACTGGATGAGCATGGACTTGCTCAATATAGGGGTGGATTTAGAAGAGGAGGACAAGAGTCTATTGTTGTTGTGTTTGCTACCCAGGAGCTTTGATCCATTGGTGACAACTTTGTTGTATGGTAAGGAGACACTAGTGTATAAGAAGATCATATCAGTGCTCAGGTTCAACGAGTAGTGGGAATGGATGACGAAGAGGGAGGTCTTCTAGGACAGTCTTGTGGTTTCAAAGAAGCACAGGAAAAGAAAGAAAGGCGAATAGAGGGGCAGCAAGGGATCCAAGAGATGCTTCAAGTGTAGAGAAGTAGGGCACTTTAAGAGGGAGTGTCTGCTTTGGAAGAAATACAAGAGAGAAGAAAGCTCGGATTTCATCAGTACAATCGCTGAAAGTGAAGATTCGAATGAAATCTTGGTGGTCTCGAAGGAGCCTGCAAGGTGCGGTATATTTGAGATAGTTTTGGATAGGTCTACAGACTGTAGAGGATCCAAAGGGGTAGCGATGATGTTCGAGATATAGCGGTAGGCCCAGTAGTGCAGCATTGGATGATTGGCCTGGAGGGACTCAGAGATAGAGTCGGCTTCTACAGCATCAGGTGGCCTTCAGCTCCAGGTGGAGCACCAGGCAGAGGTGGCTTCATGGGTGGAGGAAGCTGTGATATGGGTTCAGAGCAGAGGGGTGCGGAGGGAGGACCTATATCCTAGTAATAGTGTCGAGGCTGTACAGATCTAGGTGGAGAGAATTGTATAGGGAGATAGGCATGGCTCTAAGGGGACAGTGTTAGGTGGAGCATCAGGATATGCAGCGAGTGTCGGTAAAAGAACATTACATGATCTCTAGGGAAATCCAGGATAAGTGATGTAGCTGCCAAGCAGAAAAATACCTACAACTCCAAAGGTGCTGTAAAGAAACAAGCTAAAGACTTTAGTAGTGAAGGCGGTAATCCTGAAGGCCTTAAAGAGAGCTCAGCAGCTGAAGAAGAATGGCAGTGGCAAGATGAGCACGAGGGGCTATCAGGACATGCAGGGACAGTAGGATCGTGCAAGAGCATGTTGCAAGGTGTGCCAAGGCTTGGGCACACCAAGGTGGAGATTGTAAGTGGTGTGGTGCTCCCAAGCCTTGGGAGGCCACTTGCAGAGCTAGGGTGAGGGCTCTGGGGAGGCTAGGATAGGTGTGGTCCTAGGGTTGGGACAGGAATTGTCCTTGGGTGGAGGCTGCATGTAGCTCTCCATGGGCTTGAGATTCGGATATTGAGGGCCTCAAGGGGCTTGGTTGGTGCTTCGGAGACCTGAGATTAAAGGTGGAGCAAGAAATCAAAGTCAAAAAAATTAAGACTACAGAAAGAATATTTTCTATAGGTTAGTCGACTCAGTCCAAAACTAGATCGACTAAGTCTCAGAGCACAAGCAAAATAAAAAGATCGAGTTTCAGGATTGTAGGCATGGTACAGAACTGGGTCGGCTCAGTTTCAGACTGAGCCGACCTAGCGAAACTTAGCCGGCTTAGAGCTGAGACTGAGCCAACCTAGTGCATGGGTAGAGTTACACGAGGGTCTATTTTAGGCTAGGATCTAGGTTGATCCTAGGGGTCTAAAGGCCTAGTTTGAGAGGTCTTAAGGGGGCTAATTCATGTATGGGTTGAAGGAAAATCCTGATTTCCCAGTCCAGGTTCGTTCAGATCTGATTAGATCAAGAGATATATTTAAAAATTTTTTTTTTGATCTATATCAGATCATGGATGTTTTAGATCAGATTAATATTATTTTAATAAATAAAATAAATAAATATAAATTAAATCAAATTTAATTTACCTGATTTGGGTAATCCTATTACCCTGTTGATGATCCGGTATGCAGCGGAAGGTTCTGGATCTAGCCACGCAAGCGCCTGGCCTCCATCGGTATCCACTTGGGCTGAATTTGGAGATCCTCTTCATCTCTATCATATCTCCAAAAATCAGATCTGGATCTGATCTGGAGGATCTTCAAAACTCTTTTTGAAGATCAGCAGTCGTCCTTTGCAGCAGCGCAGCCTTCTTGCTTTTGATCACCTTTCTCTTGCTTGAATTGCACCAGCAAAAATCCAAAACTCCTTTTGGACGTGGAGAGCAAGGGGAGAAGGTGGTTTGGCATGGAGGAAGAGGAGAGAGGCAGCCTTGGGCGTGGGAATTTTAATTCTAAATCATATCATGTCTTTTTTTTAATCTGAGTTGGGCATAGGGTCTTATTTATAGACTAACTGTGATCCAACTCCTCTTCTTCCCAACCAATCACAACCCTTTGTGAAATCAGATCTAAATCTGATTGGTGGGAATAGAGTCCCCTGGATTCCTTCTTAGAGGGCGCCTAAGATCAGTCAAAGTTGGTTTTTAGAAGAACTCTAATTGGAATCCAAAAAGGAGATGGAGTCCTTATCCAACAAGGACTCCTAGGTGCCTCCAACTTGGGCACACGCCTAGGGTGGCGTGCGCCCTTCTCCTTGCCAGATTCTGGTAGGGGGACAAGCCCCCACCAGCTCTCCAATAGGTGTGTGACATGTGGTCAAAAGTCAAAGTGTCATTGGTCAGTGTTTGACCAGTCAAAGGTAGACTTTTGACCAAAGTCAAGAACAAGAAATGGCAGGGTGACCAAAAAATGGTAGGTAATGTCTTACAAAATAAGACAACCTTTTTTTGACTTGGACAACCTCCAGTCAGACCATATGAAGGCCTCTAATTGAGCACAAACTTCTTTGCTCAAATAGGAACAACTTATTTATGATAGAAAAAGAAGAACGTTAGGTCAATCGAGTGCTAGCACGATTTCCTTGAACCTAATTGAATCTCATTCAGATCAATTGAACTAGATAAGTTCAATTGATGATACACCAGATTCAAAACCCTTGTTTGTTGTGACCTAGTTAGGTTTAGTTCTATATGGTAATGGGATCATGTCATGATCTCTATCATCGACATCATCGATAACTCCTTTCGATGGATCAGAAACTCTTCTGATTCGAACAACTAGAAATGATTGATCATCTAAATCATTCTAATTGCTCCCAAAATCCACCAGTGACACCTAGCAGTATATGGTGGCAACCCATCAGAGCTAAATGCGAACATCTTGGTGCAGCTACCCAGTGTGATTCAATTCATCTATCTAGAGCCCCGATCAGATTAATAGGTTTAGGTGAACTCGTCAAAACCCTAGTTTTCCTGTCATATTGAATGTAGTCTTCGATTCGAGTCTAATGTGAAAATCTAAATAGAAAAACCTTCTTTCTATTATTTCACTCTGCCATGGCCATGGCTTCTAGACTTGATTCTCATGATTATCATAGGGCCTGCTCCTATAACCACCGAGGTAGATAGATTCCATCTGATGCCATCCAGTCCTACAAATGAACATGCTATAAGCCAACATACACCTCAGTGGTTCCATAATGGCTAGGAGACCGAGTAATGATGTAGTCAAACTATAAACACCTCAAGGTGAACTGTCGATGCACCTCAGGTCAAAGAACCAGACACACTACTACAGACATCGAGTCAGTCATTGACGAGAAGGTAGACTCCCCAATGACTACTCGAGGTGGTCACGCTCTGTACCCTCATTCTCTAACTGAGTTACCTTGTACTCTCGCTCTAGTGTCCTCCACACCATAGACTCAAGACTTATCTACTAAAGAGAAGCGATTGTACACCAACCTTCCGGATCAATCACAAATCCTTCGTGATGATCTATGGTCAGAAGCAATTTATAGAGTTAATAATGATTATTCATGTCTTAATTTTCAACTCTTGAAAATATAATATCCATTGCCATTAACTCAAGGATGTATCACAGACACTAAATACACATAATGTTGATAGAAAATAAACCCATTTATTGATTTTAGTCAAAATTATAATTTTGTCCTAAGAAGTGTATTACAAGTGTCAGCCAATTTTGGCTTCTAGGGCACATATATCTAACAATCTTCCCACTTGTCCAAAAGCAAATTGGCTACAAGTCTAAGTCCATCTTCTCAAGCTGGGCCTTCGAACTTTTGCTGCGACCAACGGCTTTGTAAGTGGGTCTGCCACATTTCTGCAGAGTCGACTCTCTGACCTGACGTAACCCTTCTCGAGGTAATTGCGGATGAGGTGATATCACACACTTGCTTGGAACTCTTCCAGCCGACAGCACCACCATTGCACACAAACAGACTCCCAGAATGTCGACTTTCGATCGTCTATATCGAACATGAAATCCGAGTCTGTGTATCCCTGGACTTGGAGATTCTCATTACCAAAGACCAACATTATATCCTTAGTTTCTTCTCAAAGTACTTAAAGGATAACATTTCAACAGATCCAGTTTCTTTCATCCTGGATTTGACTGATTGTGCTTGTGACACTTAACAGCATGGGCTATTCAGTCCGTGTACATAGCATGGCATACATGAGGCTCCCTATTGCAGAAGCATAAGGGATCTTCTCAATGCGTTCTAATTTCCTCAGGTGTGCTAGGGCACATATCTTAGAAAGATGTAATACTGCATGTCCTGAAGGGTATTCTATCTTTCTCCCTCTTAGAGTTTTTCCATACTAAATCCTTAAGTACTGTTCCTCTTGTACATACTTCTTGTGAAATTCCTAGCATCCTATCGGTCTATTTCCATATAGACCTAATTCCCTAAAATAAAAGGATGCTTCAACCTAGGTCTTTCATGGGAATTCCTGGACAACCACATTTTGACTATCGTAACAATGGGAAATATCATTCAATAAGGAGGATGTCATCACTGTATCAATATCTAAGAAAGACAACAGTCGCTCGTTCCCATTGACCGTTTTGAAAAAACACATTGGTTCCTCTTTCATTTTTTGATTGAAATCTAACTGTTTTTGAGACATCACATTGAAACGAAGTTGCTCATCTCTGTAGATGCTGCTTTAATGTCCATATTATATTGGGACCTTTGCAGCTTGCTAAAACTTGTGATTCAGTATCATTTGGATGTATAAACCTATGAGCTGTCCATATAGAATTGTCTTCCTCAATTATATCCATTTTAGTGAATTGCCATTTTTCCCAAACATCCCATTTTCCATATTTTCATAATCGGATAATAGGCTGCAACGGCAAGCAATGTGGCGGATGAATTTTAGGCATAGCCACTGGGAATAAGGTATCATGATAGTCAATTGGCCTTCCGCATTGACTATAATCTTTATCTTGCCACTAGTCTAGCCTTGAATGTCTCCACACTTCCATCTGCACCTAATCTTTCTCTGGAAGATCCATCTGACATCACAATAAGTACTGATAACCGTTCTGGTGGGATGTACCAAAGTCCAGACTTGGTTGAGGTGCATCGATCATTTCTGACTGCATTGCCTCTAAGCCATTTCTCGAAGTCGATATTTGAATCGCCTCGTTGTAAGGTGTGTGGGATCATCACCATGAGCACCATTACCTGCGAGGAAACATTTCCTCTACTTCCTCTGAATACAATAACCTAAGTATCTTTTCAGGAGGAGGAAACTCTTTCTGATACTACGAGTGGAAGAGGTAGTGTTATTAATTGCTCAAATTGGATTAGGTTCCACTTGTCCATTAAGCTCGTCCACTTGTGCTATCTTTCTCATGCAAAGCTTGGAGTATGTTTTCACAACTGCTGCATCTTGAATAAACTACTATTTTAAGAAAGATGGCATGTTGACTCTACAATATATTGAAATTCTCCTAGAATTAGAAATAGTATCCTGTGACTCTTTAGGATATCCTATGAATCGAGCTCTGAAAGGACCTAGAACTCTACTTGTCCGCTTTTGTCTCCTTTTGACATGAGCCGGACAACCCCAAATTCTGAAGACTGAACTCAGAACCTTGATTTTCTTACGTGGCCAAATCTCATACGGTGTGTAGGAAATGGTTTTTTGAGGGAACCCTATTCAGTAGATAGAATTGTAAGTTAACAATTGAGTGTCCCAAAGAGAAAATCAGGGAGGTCTGTGAAGCATCATCATGGATCGAACCATAATCACTAGAGAGTCCGATTTCTCTGTTCTGAAACCCCGTTGAGTTGAGTATTTTCTGGTGAGTCCATTTGTTAGATGTACTATGCTATTTTTTTCTTTAGATAGTCTAGGGAATTCTCTGGACTAAGGTATTCACCTCCTCGTCTTGATCGAAGAACCTTAATGGGTTTTTTTTATTCTTATCTTTTCTACTTCATGTTTGAAATTCTTTGAACTTTTCAAAAAGCTTTCAAGACCTTTGTGTCTCATAAGATACACATACCATACCTCGACAGATCATCGGTAAAGGTAATAAAGTAGAACAAAAATTGCCTTTAGCTGGCACAGTCAATGGACCGCAACCATCATCGTGATGTACTTCAGGCCAAGAGAATCTGGCCCTTCCCCATGTCCTAACAAAAGGAGTTTTAGTCATTTTGGCCCTGAAGACAAAGATTCACAAGTTGGATATGACTCAAGAAGTCCAAGGGACTCAAAGCCCATTTTCTCCAATTTGTTGATCGCTATCTTCTGCTATCTGACTAGTCTCAGGTGCCATAGAATATCTGTCATCTTAGACTATCCCCTAGGTCGTTTGGCACATGTTGGGGGCGCGAGGTAATAAACAGGTACATCAAATATGTAGCTGATAAAGACCATTAATAAGGAAACCATTGTAAGTTTTATATTTCTTTCATAAAGAATCATTACAAATGGTCCCTTAAAGAAAGATGAATCACATAACCTTCTTGATGCTAAGCATGAAACAGAAATCAAAATTTTTGCTAGCTGTAAGGCACAAAATAACGTCTTATCAAACAACTAAGCTAAACCAGATGGAAATTGGAAGAGGGTATATTCCACGGCACTGCAACTCTTGCTCATCACCGCGCTAAGGATCATGTTCGCATCCCTCAGCCTCCTGCTATCCTCAACACCCTGCATAGAAGTGCACAGATAGCACTAGAACAGAGCTCAAGCACCCAACTGCGATGCAGAGGAAACCGTAAGTTAGAGCCAATAATGAGCATAATCCAGAAGGACCTTTCTTCTTGTTCTCAGGGTAGGTCAGGTATAGTTTGGACAGTTTCCCACTTCCAATGGCATTGCCTGTTGCAATGGATAGGACGACTTTTCTTTGCCATCGGCCTTTTTGTCGGCTCTGACTTCTTTTCTTTGATCCTTCCATCTTTGCCTTTTTTTCAAGACTTCTTTTTTTTCCAAGAAATTTTCTTATTGAGAAAGATCTGATTCCATTAGCGAAGAATCTGAGCCTTAGAACACCTTTCCATAGAAAGCTCAGCGGTAAAGCATATTCATTAATTCGGTCAAGGAATTATCTGAGTTTTATGATGTGTAATTCATGAGAATTGCCCAGTAATGCATCATCCAAGGATTGCAGAATAATATCGTTCTGCAGGTCCAAGCCAACTTCCACCCGAGCTTTACTCAAGTCCTCTTCTATTCCTTGATACATTGTCAGAATTAGTGTCTTGGATCTGACGCCCACATAGCATCTTAGCCTTAAAAACTTGTTTCGTGACTTTGATATTGGCTTGCGCTGTTATTTCTTCTGTTCACCTAAAACATCTCCTGCATGGTCGAACTTGGCGTGCAGTCACCCTCGATATCCTCATGTTGGCATGGAGCTCATCAGGACACGGCGCCGAGACATGTGAATATCTGGGCCTTAATATCTTGTTCGTCTATCCATTTCGCAGATGTCGCGTCCTGGGTCATAGACAGCATGGACGGACTGGTAGGTGGAGGGTCTCGATCAAAACATGGGTTAGACTTCTCCAGAACCCAAATAATTTGTAGTTCCTGAGCTAATCTTTATAAATTAGGTCCGGTCAGTCTATGTGTGTCAGGATACGTGCCATATTGGGTTGAAACGTGAGATATTTCCTGTAGAGATTCAAAGGATTCTAGTTAGATCATTGGTAATTTTTGACTTGATCAATTTTTACGAAATTTGATTTTTAAACAATTAGAACTCTCACTATTTTCCTCAGATCCCTACCACTCCTGCTGTAAGACGATGCAAAAATCTTCATGATTAATGATTTAGTGGGTGGTGCGGTCTCCAGCAACTGACTCATCATCTCACCTAACAGTTTATTGGTGATGGGTTAGCCAATGAGGTGAACACTCTTGTTTCATATTTTTGATTCTCTAATCATGGGTGCACCCAAACTTGGTCTCTAATCATTCGAACTCTCACCGTATCCGAAATATTGATCCACGTCCTTATTAAGCAGACCCACCAATTTGCATAGACTGGGTTCCTAATTGAGCTCTCTCACCGTATCCAAGAATATTGTAGCTCAACCTCATCCTCACAGCCCATATCGGCATTCCACGATGGCCGATAGTGAATGACATGGGGTTGTAGTCTTCCGTGCAACTGAGGCCACTAATCCAGCGCAGAACAATCAACACCCGGAAGGCCCGCACATCTACAAGGTGGAAGCCTCAGACTTGAGAGTCTTTTTCTTAGGGAATAATTGATTCAGGTCTCATTAAGACTAGACTTGCTTAGTCATAAACAATTATGACTAATCTAGTGGCATGGGTTAGCTCGGATTATTGACCACACTCAGATCAAACTGTGACAACTGATATTGGCCAGCTAAGTGAGACCGGGGTGGAAAGGAATATGCCATTAACTTCCGTACAGAACGCATTCAGTGTCCGATAGTTCCCAATAAAACTAGTCCGTCCGTATTGCAAACTACCGTTAGACACCAAATTATTGAGTCAGAACCAATTGGGGTTGGCCTAAACAATCCAGACTCTAACCTCTGAGCCCTAATTTAGCCTTGCTTGATCGTGACTCGATTTGACTTCAGACTAATCCTATTAGGCTAGTCAATGTTTGAAGCCATTGTTGATACCTCATCCTAACGCAACTCTTGATTCGGTTTGAATCAACCGCTTAGACAATTGAGCTACCCAAGCCCCGAACCCAGTATTATTGAAGTATGTCTTAGATATGAATTCTCCAATTTTAGGATCACCTAATTAAATATTTCAAGTATAACTGTAAATTCTTAAATTAAGTAGGAATTCATAAACCAAAATATGCACAATAAACTCTAGGGTTTCAGGATCTGGGTTTTGGCAGAAAGTAAGTTTTGAAATTTTCTGATTAAGGACGAACACCGGCAGCACCCCACACAATCATAAGAAACACCACCATCGAAGAGAAAGAGGGCTTTCAAACCTTCTTTGTTCTTATACCGGACGGACAAGAGGGACGCCTTATTCAGGAACATTCAATACTCACAAAAAAGTATCAGCATCTAATATATATTTCTCATATACAATAGTAGACAGAGCGAGGGGCATATTTTGTAACACATCTCATGTATTCGAAATCAATCGCATTTGTTTAGATCTAAATATCTCATATAATATCTAAAAAAATTAGTTTAAAATTGATCTAATTCAAAATGAAATTCTAATCTAGATAATTATGTAGAGACTATTCTACAACTAGTCTATGACAAGCATCAAATCATATCTCATATGATTTCTTGAAAAATTGAAGTAATTTTAATTTGCTTGTTTTACAGATGTTATTATATACACTTATTATTTATATCAAAAAATAGTAATAAAAAGATCTAAAATATGATTTAATCATATATAATTAAAAACATGCAAGACATTAATAATTAGACTATTCTATTCTAGAACTATCCATGTATATTTCTAAATCTTAGATCCAAATTATTTATTTAAATTTTATATTTTTTCTGATTTTAGATATGATCACATATCTGCATAGGGACAACTCTGAAATCAATTCATTTTTTTG
>QRFJ01000565.1:248024-278092 GCA_006176705.1 Cocos nucifera
GGAATCACCCAAACTTCTCTTAGAAACCATAACCTGTGGTCAACCCAACTTTCCATAGACCTAATCACTAGGGTATGCAGTTCAAGAATACATCATACCCTCAGTATCAAGATGCCCCTCAATCTTATCCTAGCAACTATAGTTCTAATTTTAAGGAGAAGGTTCTACAAGCTTTAGCAAGGATAGAAACCCACTCCCAGACTCTTCATTCTCACATGCAATCCATTGCTAAGCTAGAGAGCTAAATAGGTCAACTAGCAACTGCATTCAGTAAGAGGGAGAAGGAAAAATTGCCCAGTCAACTTGAGATTAATCCTAGAGGTCAACATATGGTTGAGAATTTTAACACACCTAAAATTTTTCCCGAACAGGTCAAATCTATTATGACCCTCAGGAATGGTAAGGTCATAGAACAACCTACTGAAATTGAAAAGACCAAAACCAATAAAAAGTTGACTGAGTCTGAACCAACCAAAAATAATGAGGACCTTAGGGCAATGGATGAACCAATATCTTTAGCATCACCTCAGTTACCCAGAGCTCCATTTTCAAGTGCATTAGAATCCCCTATGCCATTTAACAAGAAAGGTAAATTAGCTGAAATGCTAGAGCTATTTAAACAAGTTCAAATCAATCTTTTCCTTTTTGATGCAATAAAATAGGTCAAATCTATCTTTTCCTTTTTGATGCAATAAAATAGGTCCCGGCTTATGCTAAGTTCTTGAAAGATTTGTGCACACAAAAACAAAAATTTAGAACACAAATCCCAAAAAAAGTTTATCTTACCAAATAGGCCAGTTCAGTCTTCCAACATGCTACCCCTCCTAAACAAAAGGATCCAGGTGCCTCTATCATCTCTTGTGTCATAGGAAACCTGCACATTGAGAAAGCTTTGTTAGATCTAGTAGCCAGTGTAAATATTCTTCCTACTTCAGTATATGATCTCTTTGAATTTGGTGATTTAAAATCTACTTTGGTAACCATGCAGTTAGCCGATAGATCCATTAAGGCACCACATAGGATAATCGAAGATGTTTTAGTCAAGGTTGAGGAATTTTACTTTTCAGTTGACTTTTTGATTTTAGAAATGGAGCATTCTGATGATCCAAGATAGATTTTCATAATTTTAGGATGACCCTTCCTAGCTACAACCAATACATATATTAATTGTAGGACAGGAGTCATGGATGTCTCATTTGGGAATAGAAAGTTGAGATTAACTATATTTCAGGTTTTTCATGGATCACAAACCACTACTTATTTTGAAGTAGACATGGTAAAAGAGACAATAGAGAAAACTATCTCTAAAAGAATTTCTCAGGATCTAGTGCATACATATTGGGATCCCTTTGGAGTGGATGATTTTGACCTAGATGGGTTTATTGAAGATGTGAACACATTACTTGAGCTCGTCAATTTTAGCACCACTCCTCCATGAGCTGAGAAATATGAGCCTTTACCTACAATATCTTTCTCGTTAGAATCACCATTGGTCCTAGAACTAAAACCACACTTGATCATGCCCGAGTACTTATGTAGAGGACCATATGACATGATTCCCATAATCAGTACGTCAAACCTAACTCGTAATTTGGAAACCCAATTTAGAAGCATGTTATAAGAACAAATAAGAAATATCCTTGATAAACCAAGGATTGTGAGAGGAACTGCAAATCATCTTCCTGAAATAGATAATAAAAAATAATAAAATTTATGTATAATGGGGTTGCAAGTTATTTTTTGAAATTTAGAGGTGAAGGACCATGAGAATTTTTCAATATAGTATTTGATCCTGGATAGGTGAGAAAGTTGGTTCGTCTGGTTGACGACGTAAAACTTAGCATTTTTTGGGAGGCAACCCAATAACTTTACATTTTTCATAGCTGTAGGTACTTAGAACAAGAGCTTGCTAATCAATGAAGCTATCTTCAACTCCCGAAGCAAAATTACCCAGGTGCACTCCCTCCTTTATTTTTCATTGCTTAGTTTATTTTCCTACTCCATTGAGGACAATGTAGATTAAGTTAGGAGGAAGGAAACTAATTTAATAAAATTCTTGAATCTGGTCAGAAATAATTAGTTTTATGTACCCAAATTTATTTTGATTTGAAGTTGATTAGACATCCTAATCAATAAGTGATTAACGATCTAGATAATTTTAGAGATGCTGAGGGATAAATTATTAAGAAAATTCAATGAATGGTAGAGTTTAGACTAGATTTTAGGGAGACTCCAGAGCCTTCTTCTTACTGATCTCAATGAAGAATCAACTTTATGGGAGATTGGGTGGAATGGTCGAAGTATGCAAAAGTTTTTCTTAGATTATATTAAAAAAAAAAAGAGGTTAGCATTGTCTCATTGAGTAACTGGGCCCCTTCACCTAAATAAGCATTATGGTTCGCATCAAAAGATGGGTTGTAAGAAATCAATTATAAGAATTATATTTTCTTCGACTCGAGTCAGTAAGCCTGAGGGGTGTTTTTCATCTAATATCCTAAAGCCAACTGGTTTGGGAGTCATTGACTAAAAGCTCGCTACAAGAGTCAGCAAGAAAGTTTAAAAAATAAATAAATAAATAAATAATAATAATAAGGGAGACTAAATTGCAAGAAGATAGTAAATCTGGCTCACATCTAGTTAAAGAATTTAAATAGTAAAGTAAAAAGTTGATGAAAGAAGAGCTCTTTAAAATTTTTATGGCTAACACTCAACTACTAACATGATCGAATTGATAATCTAATGAAGCATCTTTTTAATGGTCTAACTAGGTATCACCTGTCTTTAGAAATGCCTAGGATAACTTTCAATTCAAAGATAATTCAAGATACATTGTTGATTTATTTTACTTGAGGACGAGTAAAATTTAAGTTGGGGGGTGTGATCAATGCATTAAATATGACATAAGAAATATTAAGATGTATGCTATTTAATCTTTATTATTTATTATTTGATGCTTCTTATGTTCATTTTCAGGAAATTGTTAAAGACCCTAGTAATTGTAGTTAACAAGCATGACATATGCATATTGATGCAGTTGGATTTCCATATGGAAAGAAGCTTGCAGAAATGTTAAAGCACTGACTGGATATGAGAATAATTGATTATCAAGATGTAATCCTACATCAAGTCCAAGCTTAATACAAAGTCCAATTTAAAAAGAAAGTCAAGGATATGAGTGGTATAAATACAAAAGAGATATTTATTTTAGAATTTTCCTTAGGTTTAGCAATTAATGGGAGCATTAAATGCTCCAAAGATTATGGGCGTTGGCTGGAGAATGGAAGTTGGCATGAATCTTTTGGTTCTGGCACGCACGCGGAGGTAGGGAGCTTGGATTTTTGATGTTATGAAAATAGCTTGTGGATTGGATCGGGCACTCACAAAAAAATAAAATAAGGAAAGAACCAAATGCGATGGCGAGCAGACGGACGCAGCAACACAGCGAGTGGCGGATGGATAAAAAATTTTAAAGAAAAAATAATATTTGGAAATATCCCAAGATGAAAAATTATATTTTCTTTATCTTCTTTGATCCTCCAATCTCATCCATCCATTCTTTAGGTCTTATTATTTTTTTTAGTTGCACATTTGAAAGTCATGTCAAACTCTTTCCTCTTATCACCTATAAAAAGGCTCTTATACTCCTACTTGAGGATCATCCCAGAAATTCTTTTAGAGCCTTGCATAGAGGAAGAAGAAGGGACTACTCCATGAGCAGCTAGGCTAGCAGTCTTGGGTGGGGAGAAGAAATTTTGTAATGACATAGAGTGGATTCTATTGTTCTAAACCTTTTGTATTTCTTTTATATGCAATAAAGATTATGCTTTTTATTGAATTATCATGAGTTCTTTATTTATTTTCTTATATGATTTCTTTTATACTCTCTTGATAGATTAAGTTTAGGAATAACTTTTACTTTCTGGAGACGTGCTGTGATCTACGAGTATGGGGCGTGTCGAGAAAAGAAGAGTTGTTTATCTACTACTTTTTGGAGATGCACCGTGATCTATGGGTACGGAGCTTATCGAGGAAAGATATGTATTTTTTCTAAAATTAATCACATCTATTTAATTTTAAAAAAAAAGAGATATAACTCTACTAGTGCAAAATTAATTCAAAACTCTCAAGCTTTTTATTTTATAATTACATCGATTTTAGGATAGTTTATTTTCTAAATCAAAATAAATCTTCTTTCTTTTATTTTGCAATCTCAACTTAGCCCAAGATTCCTAAGGATACAATCTCAACTCATCCTACCTACGTAGTGAGTAGAGTTATTTTTGGTGCTATCAACAACTATGCATCAGCTAGCTCGAGTTGAGATTGAGCTAGCTCAGGATGGATTCGTGCAGGCTCTCTTAGATAAATAGAAGATAGGATTTGGATGAGACGCAGTCAAGCTAGCTTGACTTCTGGTAGAGCCAGCTCGACGGTGGTGAATAGAACTAGATAGGATTTTTTGTTTGATCTTGGATTGAGATTAATCCAAGGAATCTTAAGATCTAATTTATAAGGTCTTAAGGGGGCTAAATCATGTATGAGTCAGATTTAAATCCAGAGGAAGAGAGCATGTATTGGGCTCGGTGAATGCTTTCATGTATTGGGTTAGCCTTAGAATGTTTTTTAGCTGGAGTTTAGATTTATTAGGATTCATATGGTATAGCAGAAATCCTAGAATATATAAACACAAGTATTATAACTTTTACAAGTGTGGAATCAATGTAGAGCTTTTCTTCCTAACTCTCTTCTCTCTTCTTCTGGTTCCAATGCTAAAATTCGAGGCTCCATTTTCTTCTATCTTCTTTCTTAGATTTTCTTCAATTTACTGGATTGACATCCAGATTCACACAATAGATCAAATCTATAATTATAGCTCGGAGCAGCCATAGGCATAGTAATTGGTATCAGAGCAACATCAAGTTCCAATAATTGGTATCAAAGTCTGATTAAGCATGGAGGAAGAAGAAGATCAGATTTCAGCAGAGATCAGTAGCAAGATTTAGATCTAAGATTTTCTCTAGGCTTCACGAGAAAGAAATAGATTTAAAGAGTTGTTGTCCACCATCCATAGTTAAGGTAATTATTAGATCTACCTATTTGCTATTTTTGATTCAGTTTGATCATGGAGAATAGTGGGTTGAGGGTAGGATTTGAGAAGTTTGATGAAAAAAAAGTTTAGCAATGTGGAAGGTTAGTGTGGAGGATTTATTGATTCAGATGGTGTTGGATTCAGTCTTGGAGGATAGGTCAGAAGAGATGACAGATAAGGTATGGATGTCCTTAGAGAAAAAGACATGTGCCATAATTAGGACTTGTCTGAGTTGAAGGAAAAAGCCTTATTTTTTAGATCAAGTTCGTTCAAATCTAATTGGATCAAGAAGGATATTTTAAAAATTTTTTCTTTAAGATCCTAATCAAATCTGAGACTCTTCATATCTCATCTTATTAATATAATAATAAAATTAAAAATAAAAATTTAATTTAATTTAATTATACTTTCATTTTGGGTAATCCAATTATCCTATGATGATCTCGATGTTTGTTTGAAGGTTCTGGATGTAGCCACGCAAGTGCCTGGCCTCTACCGATATCCACTCAATAGGATCTGAAGATTTTCTTTTTCTTAATCAATCCTCCTAAAAATTAGATCTAGATCTGATCTTGGAAGGATCTTCAAAATTTCTTTTGAAGATCAGCATTGTATCTTGCAGCAGTGCTGCCTTCTTCTTTTCCTGGCACCTTTCTCTTGCTTGGATCGCACCAACTTCAATGCCCAAAACCTTGGGTGTGGAGAGGAGAGAGGGACCGGAGGGTGGCATGGAGAAGGAGGGAGAGAGGCCTTGGGCATGGGCTAAAAGATAGAAGCATTAAATTCTAGGCGTAGGTAATTTATATAGACCCTGCTGTGCCATGCAGTGCCTACATCATCCCAACCAATCACAATCCTTTGTGCAATCAGATCTAAATCTGATTGATGGGATGACATCATCTGATCCAATCAGATGAGAGACCTTCAAAAACTCTCCTTAGGTGGTGCCAAGACTGGTCAAACAAGACTTCTTGGCACCTAATGTTTAATCCCCTGAAGCAACCTGGAGTCCATCTGTATGGGACTTTTATCCTCCATGGGTGCACGCCTCCCTAGGTGTGCACCCTCTTCCTTCTATATTTTAGCAGGGGGACAAGGCCCCATGTAGCTCTCCAATAGGTGCATGACACATGGGCAGATGTCTAAGTGTCAAATGGTCAACATTTGACCAAAGTCAAAAATAAGATTTAGCAGGTGATGAAAAATGGTAGGTGTTGTCTCAAATTTATCTTATAAATTAAGACAACCCTTTTCTGATCTGGACAAGCTCCAGTCAGACCTAAGTAAAGGCCTCTGAGTGAGCACAAACACATTTGGCTCAGTCGAGACAACTTTTAATGATATTAAAAGGAAGAACGTTAGGTTCAATCGAGTGCTAGCACGATTTTCTTGAACCTAATTGAATCTCATTCAGATCAATTGAACTGGATTAGTTCAATTGATGATCATCCAGATTCCAAACCCTTATTTGTGTGACCCAGTTAGGTTCAGTTCTGTATGGTAATGGGATATGTCATGATCTCTATCATCGACATCATCGAAACTCCTTTCGATGGATCAGAACTTTTTCTGATTCGAGACAACTAGAATGATCGATCATCTAAATCATTCTAATTGCTCCCAAAATCCACCAGTGACACCTAGCAGTATATGGTGGCAACCCATCAGAGCTGAAATGCGAACCTCTTGGTGCAGCTACCTGTGTGATTAAGTTCTTCTATCTTGAGCCCCGATCAGATTAGGGTTAAGGTGAACTCGTCAAACCCTAAGTTTCTGTCATATGATGTAATCATTCGATTCAAGTCCAATGTGAAAATCTAAATAGAAACTCTTTCTATTATTTCACTCTACCATGGCCATGGGCTTATGGACTTGATTCTCATGATCATCATAGGGCTGCTCCTCATACCACCGAGGTAGATAGATTCCATCTTGATGCAATCCAATTCCTACAATGAACATGCTAATAGCCAACATACACCTCAGGATTTTGAATGGCTAGGAGATCGAGTAATGGTGTAGTCAAACTATAACACCCTCAAGGTGAACTGTCGATGCACCTCAGGTCAAAGAACCAGACACACCACTGCAGCATCGAGTCAGTCATTCGACGAGAAGGTAGACTTCCTAATGACTACTCGAGGTGGTCACGCTCAGTGCCCTCGTTCTCTAACGAGTACCTGTACTCTCGCTCCGGTGTCTCCACACCATAGACTCAAGACTCATCTACTAAAGAGAAGCGATTGTACACCAACCTTTTGGATCAATCACCATCCTCATGATGATCCTATGGTCGGAAGCATTTTATGAGTTAATAATGAAATTATTCATGTCTTAAATTTTCAACTCTTGAAAATATGAATTATCATTACCATTAACTCAAAGGATGTATCACAGACACTAAATACACATATGTGATAGAAAATAATTTATTATAATATTTATAGTCAAAATTATAATTTTGCCCCTTAGAAGTGTATTACAAGTGTCAGCCAATTCTGGCTTCTAGGGCACATATAATAAGCTATGGATGAGTTTTGTATGCGTTTGGAGGAGATTCACCAAGTTTGTGATTAAGTTATAGTTTTACATAGGAAAATATGTGACAAGTTGATGCTGAGAAGCAAGTACAGCCTTCGAATAAGAGGGAGGATGTTGCTGGGCATATTCAGCAGTTCGACTGGATGAGCATGAACTTGTTCAACATTGGGATGGATCTTGAAGAGGAGGACAAGAGTTTATTGCTACTTTGTTCGCTGCCTAAAAGCTTCGATCCATTGGTGACGACGTTGCTGTATGGTAAGGTGATACTAGTGTATGAGAAGATCATATCAGTGCTAAGGTCCAACAAGCAGTAGGAATGGATAACAAAGAGGAAGATCTTCCAGGACGGTCTCATGGTTTTAGAGAGGCCAAGAAAAGAGAAGAAGAAAAGCAAGCAAAGGAGCAGCAAGGGGTCCAAGAAATGTTTCAAGTATGGTGAAGCAGGATACTTTAAGCAAGAGTGCCTACTTTGAAAGAAGTGCAAGGGAGGAGAAAAGTTGGATTCAATCAGTTCAATCACTGAGAGTGAAGAATCAGATGAGCTCTTGTTGATCTTGAAGGAGCCTATGGGGTGTGGTGTATCTGAGATAGCTTCAAAAGTGTCATAAAGTGCAGAGGGTTCGAAGAGACAGCTATGGAGTTCGAGGTGCAATGGTAGGCCCAGTAATATAGCATTGGATGGTTGGCCTCGGATAACTCAAGTATAGAATCGGCTTCTATGGCATCAAGGAGGACTTCAATTTCAAGTGGAGCATCGGATAGAGGTGGCTAAACTAGTGAAGAAAGATATGACATGAGTTTAGAGTGGAGGGATGCAGAGGAAAAAGTGATATCCCAACACCAGCATCGAAGATGCATAGTTTTAGGTGGAGCGGCATGTTTAAGAAGACAGGCTTAGTTCTAAGGTGACCGTGTCAATGTCTATAGCAAGTACTAGAAAAGAATTGCTTCAAATTCTTCGAAAAGTCTAGAATATTTGATGCAGCTACAAAGCAGAAGGATGTCTACAATTTTCAAGAGGATACAGAGGAGTAAGTCAAAGTCTTCAGCAGTAGAGACGGTCATCCCAAAGGCCTCAAAGGAAGCTCAACAGCTAAAGAAGGATGATGGTGGCAAAGTGTGCATAAGGAGCTGTTAGGGCATGTAGCGACAATAGGATCGAGTAGGGAAACATTATCAGGTGTATCCAAGCTTGAGCGCACCAAGGTGAAGATTGTAAGATTAGTGGTGCTCACAAGTCTTGAGAGGCCATGGGAGGAGCTAGAGTGTTGGCTCAAGAGAGTGTAGGATAGGTGTGGTCCTAGGACTAGGACAGAAGTTATCCCAGGATGGAGGTGGTATGTAGCCCTCCACAGACTTGAGATTCAGGTGTGAGGACTTTGAGGGACTTGGTAGGTGCTCTAGAGTACTGGGATAAAGGATGGAGTAAAGGATTAGAGCTAGGAGAAGAATTAGCCAAGATAAGAGGCTGACACTGAGGCAGGCTGGCTCGGATACGCAGTCAAGCTGGCTCGGGATGGATTCGAGCTAGCTCTCTCAGATAAATAGAAGACAAGATTGGGCGAGATGCAATCGAGCCAGCTCAGGTTCTGGTAGAGCCACTTCTAGTTCTGGCAGAGCCAGCTTGATGTTGGTGAATAGAACTAGATAAGATTTTCTATTTGGTCTTGGATTGGGATTAATCCAAGGGGTCTTAAGGCCTGGTTTATAGGGTCCTAAGGGAGCGAACTCATATATAGGTTGGGTTTACATCTAGTGGATGAGAGCATGGGAGACATGGGTGTACATAAGCTTGGTGTGTACTTTCATGTATTGGTTTAGCCTAGAAAAATTTTTCAACTAGAGTTTGGGTTTATTAAGGTTCATATGGTATAGCAGAAATGCTAAGGTATATAAACCCAGGTATTATAACTTTTATAAGTGTGGAATCAATACAAAATTTTTCTCCCTAATTCTCTTCTCTCTTCTCTCTAGTTTCAATGCCAAAACCCAAGGCTCCATCCCCTTCTATCTTCTTTCTTAAATCTTCTTTAGTTTACTTTATTAACATTCAGATTCACGCAAGAGATCAGATCTATGACTATGGCTCCAGGCAGCTGTATGCACAATAATTAATATTAGAGCAATATCAGGTTCCAATAAAGGGCAGCTTATGGGAAGAGGTGGAGAGTAACTACTATAGAATCCTTAAAGAAGTGATCAAGATAACATACATTGGAGATAATAGTGTCATTTTATTTAAGTGGCAATTATTCAATAACTACAATGGTATAAAGATTGATCTATGGTATGGGCTTGTTAAAATCAAACATGGATCAAAAGCATATACTAATGAGCTATTTGTGCTACCTCAATAAGTTGCTCAAGTGTATTATACTCCTTTTCCACAAAAAAAAGAAGAAAAGATTGGTGGATTGTATGTCGAGCTAAGTCTCGAGTTGTTCATTACACGCTTAAAGAAGAAAAAGAGCCTCAATTACTAGAGTGCTTTTAGGTGGATGAAATATTAGGATTTCATTGGTCTTCAATAGATGTTGAGTTGGATGCTCCAGAAATTCTCATACATGGTGGCCAACGTGAGAACATAGACCCAACTAATTTTATTTTAAAGGACAATCTTATCCAGGAAGGGAAAGAAGAGGAAGAAGAAGAACTGGAAGTAGAGGGAGTGGTGGAAGAAGAGGAAGAGGTGGAAGAAGAAGAAGAATCAAAATAGGAATCCAAAGGATACCAGACATTTAAAGACGCCGATAAGTAGTGCTAAGAATGTAATCCTTGAATCATTTTAATTATTTATCTTGCATCATTTTAAATCTTGCATTGCCATCTATAATTGTATAATTAATTTAGTGAATCTATTTATTTTTATTTTTAGAGATTATACATCATATTTTTCAGAGGTCGGAGCCATGCCAGTCGAGGATAATGCTCTCAAGGAGAGAGCGATCATATGGCCAGCCCGCATGGTTTTGCACCTCTCACACCAGATGGTAAAATCTAATACTTTAGATATTCTTGATTATATTATTTTATTTTATTGCTAACTAATACTTTAGATAATCTCAAACATAGAGTTATGGTCGAGGACCCATCAGATTCATGGCACCTCCAACTCCACTAGAGGATAATGAGATCATCCATGTTCAAACCCGCTTGTAAGTATTATAACTATAATTAATATGCATGTTTAGAATTTAGCCATTCTAGAGTTAATATTTATTTTTCAAAATCAATTTTACAGTACATTTAGAGAGTCTGGAGTATCTCATATAGTTATCAGCATCATCCGATGCTTAAGGCTAGGTCCGGTGAATGACTTTTCTAGATGTCTATCTAGAGCTCATGATGTAGCTTGAAAGATATTTTAGGTAAGTCAGAAATATTTTATTTTTAAATTCACTATAGGTTTGTATTTTATTTATTAATATATAGTTGCTTCTACTTGCAAGACTACTATGGATTCAAGACTCCTAAGGATAAGGAGTAGCGCTGAGCATGAGTTCAATTGGGTCGGGTAGAGAGAAAAATTGGTGTTGATCGAATCCAATCGAGTTGAAGAAAATCCAACCCACTACCAATCATTTATTATATATAAACAATTTTAATTTGAAGTTAATAGTTTGTAGCAGGTTCGGATGGGTTATGTTGGTTTGGGCTTCAATGTTGATTATAAGCATCACAAACCAATACACCATTCAATTCATATAGAAACTATGACATAATAATATTATAATGTTTACAAGTCAATATATAACATATCATAATTGCTAATTTCAATCCTCAAATAGTATAAGTATTGAAAAAACTATATTGATTGTTCGGGTTTGGTTTCATATGGATTAAAAATGTAGAAATTGAATCCAACCATAATTAACCAAATTTTTTATAAATCACAATCCAATTCAAGTCATTCAACTGACCAAAATTGATGTCTATCGTGTCAGATTGGGTGGGTTTCTTTAGGTTTCAGTTATTTGCTCAGTCCTAATGAGGAGGCTGGGCATCGGATCTTCGAGCAGTTGGCCACATGTAGGTTCATAGATGGGCTACATGCCTTAGGCAGTCCACCATCGAGCATTCTAGTTTTGAGTTACCATCGAACTGAAGGTCCTACAGGGATCATTGGATGCAGAAGGATGTATGGAAAGCACTCTATGACCAGTGGAGCAGCAAGGAGTGCTCTAGTAAGTGGCAGAAGGCTTGACAAAATCAAACCACCAAGTAGGATTTGATCAGGCACATAAGTAGCTCCATCGGCATACATGTTGTGGCTGACATATTGGTAAAAAATCTATACTTACATATAGCTTTAATTAATTTAATTTTATTATTTACTTATTATAGATACGGTAGCTAAGTCATTCATCAAGCCAGCTATGGTTATGGGAGGCGATACACCAGTCTAGGAGGATTGGTGATTACTTACATTCTAGGTCGCGATAGATCATGGTAAGAATTTTAAATAGTATTTATTAAGTTGTTACAGGATCTGATATATATATATATTAGAACTAATGTATTTCTGAACTGTGTAGCTAGATTATGTGGAGTATGTTGTTCTACGGTATAGTGATGACCTATCCACTCAGCTCCTCATTCATCTTAAGGGATGGCTCAAGGTCACTAGAGGGGTGAGTAGGAGCCGGGTCATAGAATTCAGCCATAGCTTCGATTTTTTAGTAGTTTGATATTCTTCGGCATTCTCATAGGCCTCACCATCCCAGACTTAAAGCGATACACTTATGGAGGAGGTTGTGTAGAGGCTTTTGAGCTAGCAACCTCAAAGCATCCAGGATGCCATCCGCAATACAATTATAGAGATTCTCTGGGACCCACAACTATGCAACCAGCTGGACTCATTGTTCTAGCCATTACATCAGGTAATTTTATTAGTAAACGCTTTTACATGTTTTAAGTTTTCATATTTAGAAGCATTACATATTTAGGTTTGAGTCAGAGAAGGGGATGTAGGGGCTAAAAATTCAATCTAACTATCCAATTGACGAGCCATGGGTGTCCATAGGTCTGTATCATTGAATGAAACATATAGAAATAATTTGTTCAAAAATCAAATGAAAGTATCGAAAGATGCACCTCTGTATCAAAAGATATACTTCTATATCAAAACTTATTAATAATATTTTATTTTCTTCATTTCGGAATGCTAGGACATCCGGTTCTCATCCACTAGCTATTGGAGAGGAGCAAGAGAACGAGAAGGAGGACGATGAGGAGGATTTAACATGATTTTCTTTTATGTTGATGTATTATATTTTTTTCAAACTACTTATAAAATTATATAATTTATATTTTTAATATAATATAATTAGTTTTTATTTATGGTTGTCATATTACCTTTGGATTTTAATTATAATAGGTTTCAAGAACTATAATTGATTATGATTAATTAAAATGGGCTAGCAATAGCAAATGGTGACTTGACCTGCAAAATAACTCCCTGACTAGAGTAGACTCCAGTGAAAACCCTTCAAAGTTCAAGTCAGGAAACCAAGAAAAGAAGGGATAGAGTGAGCATAATGGAGAGATGAAAGCATACCTGGTGGGTCCCTATGGTTCTCTAATTATAGGTAGAGGTCAAGGTGCCATGAGGAGGAAGGAGAATCTGACAATTATTACTTTCTTATCGAGCACAATACATTTGTTATCTCCTACCTTATCCGATGAGATATGATTATTATCTCCTACCTTATCTGCTTATGGCAAGTTGTTGCCTGTAATCATAGGATTCCCCAACCCATACAATTTGGTAGTAGCTCAAAAGTAATACTTACTAGGAATGCCGATTCATATCAGTTTAGAAAGTACCTCGGATCAATCATAATTGAAATAGATGACATCCAAGGCATCCATACACCAACTAAACCATAGTGAAATTTCCCTTCCCATATCAAATGCCCCCACTCTTGAGTCCAAGCTAAAATTAGGTTGGATGAAGAGAGCAGATTGGTTCACTTTTCTCACCCCTATAAGCGGCACATGTCACACCGAAACTAGTCCCTTTTGGGGTTGACCATTGCTGGAAAAATTTAAGGCCTTTATCTCCATTTGACTTGAGTCATAGTTTGAGCTTATTGATGGTTCTCAGCACAACTTTCCAAGGCATTCAACTTAGATCAAGACAAAGGATAACTTTAGGTTAAGTTGGCATTGCCAATGCCCAGGACCTTTAAGGTTCCTATTATGTGGTTTATTCTCATGCGATAGGTGATTAAGTGTTTTGCTTGGCTCATCTTAGGCCCGTGGGTTGAGTCAGCTTTGCTGTTGTTTGGAGATTTTGAGGGTCCTCTTAAGGGTTTATCCTTCACTTCTTGAATGATCAAGATTTTTAGCTCAGCTCATCTCAAACATGAAAGGCTATCCAATGGTTCTCATGTGGGGTTATCCCTCGCTTCTAAGTCATCTAGGGTCTTTAGCTTGGATCATCATAGATAAGATTCTAGGTTACCCCTTATTTCTCAAATGGCCAAGGGTCCATTTTGGGGCTACCCAATGGTCCTCTCATGAGATTACCACTCACTTCATCGACATTTGAGGTCTTCAGCCTAGGTCATCCTAGATAAGATTTTGGGGCTTTCGAGAATCCTCTCTTATGGGGTTACCACTTACTTCTTGAACAATCAAAATTTTTAGCTTATTTCATCTTAGGGACAAGAGACTATTCGAGGGTCCTCTTACGCTGTTATCCTTCTCTTCCTGGTCGCCCAAGGTCTTCAACCTAGGTCATCATGCATGAGGTTTGGTTAGGTTAGTTGCTCAAGTCAACTTTGCACCTCGATCTTCTCAGGTTAGCTTTATCAGATCAGCCTCCTTAAGTCAGCTTTCTCATAACCTTGGCCTTCTAGTGACCTCAGCCTGAGTCTTCACTTTGGCCTTAGGCTTGGGCTCTCTCGACCTCAGGCTTCATCCCGATATCGGATTTGGGCTTCACTTCAGCTTCAGTCTCAGTCTTCACCTTGACCTCATCCTCGGGTGCTTATAAACCTATGGACCTGCAAGAAGAAAAGAAAATAAAATGATGGATGAGGGCTTGAGAGCCTCTCACCATGAGAGCTTTGAGTTGTGGGAGTCTTCCTCCCAAAGTTTGTGCTTTTGGAGTCTCCTTGGCCCTATTTATATAGGCTTAAGAGCATGGATCTGTTATGATTTCGAGCTAAAAATTAAGAGATTGTTGTAACCTCATTCTTTATTTGGATTTAAATTTGCCATAATTGTATGGTTTTGGTGGTGCTTCCAAGCCTTGGGAGGCTATGGGAGGAATCAAGGTATTGACTTCAGAAGACTAAAATAGGTATAGTCCTAGGGCTAGGACAGGAGTAGTCCTAGGGTAGAGGCAGCATGTAGCTCTCCACGAGCTTGAGGTTCAAGTATGTAGATCTTCAGGGGCTTGGTTGGTGCTCTGGCAATCTAAAAATATAAGATGGAGCAAAGAACTAAAGCTAGGAGAATTATCAACCAAGAAAAGGGGTTGGCATACAGATGGAGCTAGCTTGGATACAGGTTAAGCTGGCTCGGATTAAGATCGAGCCAGCCCTCTCAGGTAGATAAAAAATAGTATTCAAAAATCTATGACACGAGATGCAGTCGAGTCAGCTCAAGCCTCCATCAAGCCGACTTGGATGCGGTGGACAGACCAACATGGAATATTCTATTTGGTCTTAGATTGAGTTTAATCAAAAGGGTCCTAAGGCCTAGTTTGAGAGGTCTTAAAGAGGGATAATTCATATGTGGGATGGGTTTAGATGCAGAAGATGAGAGCATGTAAATCCATGGATGTACATGGGTTTGGATGAGCGCTTTTATGTATTGAGTTAGCCTAGGGGAGCTTTTTAGCTAGGGTTAATTAGGGCTCATGTGAAGACCCTAAGGTATATGAACCAAGATATTTTAACTTTTATAATGAGTGGAATACAATATAACTTTTCTCTCTAACTCTCTATCTCTCATTCTCTCTGGTTCTAATGTCGAAATGCTAGGCATCATCTCCTTTCTTGCTTCTTCTTAGATCTTCTTCAATTTGCTGGATTAATACCCAAGTTCTGTGCAAGAGATCGGATCTACGGTTGTGGCTCCAAGTAGTTGTAGGCACAACAATGTTAGATGTGTGCCCTTGAAGCTAGATTGACCGACACTTATAGTACATTCTAAGGGCATAATTATAATTTTGATTTATTATTAATGAAATTGGATTATTCTTTCTATTATATTTGTATATTAAGTGTCTTTAATATATCCATTGAGTTAATGGGTATAATAACACATATTCTCAAGAGTTAAAAGTTTAAGATATGTGTTGTCATAGCTAACTCATAAACTGCTCCTGATCGAAAGATCATTACAAGAATGATAATTGATTTAGAAGATTGGTGTACGATCACTTTCTTAGAGTAGATGAGTCTTCTATTTATAGTGTAGAGACACCAGAGCGAGAGTATAGGTGCTTATTGAGAACAAGGATAAAAAGTACTGAGCGTGACCATTTTTGAGTAGTCATAAGGTAGTCTACCTTCTCATCGATGACTTGCTCGATGCTGCAGTTGTATGTCTGGTTCTTTGACCTAACATGCATCGTCAGTTCATGTTAAGCGTGTTATAGTTTGACTATACTGTAACTCGATCTCCTAGTTATTTGAAGTTCTGAGGTGTATATTGGCTATAGCATGTTTATTGTAGGAATTGGATCACACCAAGATAGGATCTATCAACCTTGGTAGAACAGGAGTAGTCCTATGGTGATCATGAGATTGAGTCTTAAAACTCATGGCCATGGCAGTGTGAAATAATAGAAAAGAGTTTCTACTAGGTTTTCACATCAGATTCAAATCAAATGATTCAATTATGTGATAGAAATTGGGTTTGATGAGTAAACCTTAACCTATCCTATTGGGACTCATAATAGAAGAACCCATTCACACGATGGTTGCATCGAGAGATTTATATTCGATTCTGATGGATTGCCATCGTATATTGCAAGGTGTCACTGATGCATTATGGGATCAATTAGAATTATCTTGATGATCGATAATTTTGATTAGGTGAATCAAAAAGAGTTCTAGTCCATCGAAAGATGTTTCAATGATGTCGATGTTGGAGATCATGACACGTCTCATTACCATATAGAATTGAATATATTGGATCATACAAACAAGGGTTCGAATTTGGATGTTATTAATTAGACTGATGGAGTTCAATTGATTTGGATTAAATCTAATTAGGTATAAGAAAATCATGCTATCACATGATTGGACCAAATATTCTCCTTCATTGGATTTTTTGATTGGTTTGGAGTCGGTCAAATTGGATTTGACTCATCCAAGAGCTCTGTACGGGTTTGTCCTGAACTAACTCAACCTTGTTCGGATCAGATCAGGCCTTATCCTGATCTCACATGAGGAGAATTAGGACAAGGGGGCACCAAGTGTTGGTTCCCTCACTTTGCCTTGGTCATGCATAAGAAGGGAAGGAGAGTGGTGTGCAACCCCTATTTTCTTGGGGCACTCACCCGCAGATAGTTTCTTGGAGAGAGAAGGGCACATGCCCATTCCTAGTGTGCACCCCTTGAAGATAGAGATAAGGGAGAGGGAATTTAAACTCCAACAAAAGTTGTTGGAATTCAAATTACTTTGAATTGGACAAATGAATTTGAAATCATGGAGATATTATTTGGTGCCTAACGCACCTTATCTAGATAAGGTGGTGCACACTAGAAAGGGTTTTCGTGCAACAAAAATCCATGCAAATTGTAAGTGGGCATGGGAGAATGTGAGGAGTCCTTCTACTTCTCAAATTTTGAATGAGTCAAAGTTTGAGAAGCCCTAGGACTCTTGATCTTTGATTTGTCTATAAATTGGAGACCAAGCCAAAGTGTTTGGCCATTCCACATCCCAATGCCTAGACTATCGACCCCACGACTGATTTTGATGATTACCAAACTTTGAGTATGTTATGTATCTAATCTTGTGTTTAAGAATGTGTGTAGGATTTTTTAAGTATCTTAAATGAAGAATTTATCTTAAGGACAAATCCTCTGAAGATGCTATACCAAAATACCTACAAAAACAAATTCACACATGTTTGGATGGCTTGGTATGAAGAAAGTATGATTGGAAGAAGAAAAAATAAAATTGAAAGGAGCAATTATATTTAGAAGAGATTGAAGCTAAGAAATTTAGGTTTGAAAGATCAAACAATGAGGAAAAATGAAGCTAGAAAATTTGGAGGCTTCTCTAGAAAATTTAGAGACTTCTCTAAGCTGTTTGGCATGCCTGCATATTGCCTTGGCACAAGTTCGAGAGGTTTCAAAAATAGCTCGAGTTTTCTCTATTTCAGGAAATAGAAACCTTATTTTTGTGTTTTGAGATCGAAACATCTTGAAAATTTTCGAGACTTCTCAATGTGAGATTGAGACATCTCCAAAAAAAATCGAGAAGTCTCCAAATGCACAACAGCCTTCAATGGCTAATTTCTACACCCTTTCCAACAACTCTTTTTTGATTCCAACGGCTATTTCAGAGGTTTCAATGGCTAGAACTCACTCTCCAACTATCTTCAAAGATATTTAAAGATAAAAAATTAATTAAAAAAAGATTAAGAAATTTAAAAAGAGAATCTTTCATTTTTGGTGAGGAATATTGAATATCTAAAAAGAAAAGAAATAGAGAGAAAAGTTATGCACAAATTTTAGTAAGCCATCAAAGCAATCTTCTCCAACATCTTTCACATCCTCTCAAGTACAAATTAAAGAAAAGCCATGTTTCAATCAAGCACAATATCAACTTCTTCTTTGGTATTTAAAAAGTTTAAATTTTATTTTTACTTTGGTGCTAAAATTCTATACTTGTATTTTTGTTTCTTTATAAGTTTCTTTTGAGGAAAAAAATTTGGAGATTAGGCCCATTCAAGTCTGGAATTGGACTTGTTAGGTTTTGGTTGGTTGGCCTAAAAAACTAACTGGGTTGTTAGTGAACCCAAAAAATTAACAATGTAAGATTTTGGTTGGTGCTCCTGAAAAAATCAACTAGATTTATTTGTGAGCCCAGAAAAATAAATATACTATAATCAAGAGTGGATTATAGTAAAAGTTTCAAGAAAAGCTTGGAGAGTAGACGTAGGTGCGGGTTGTACTGAACCACTATAAAACTTTGTGTGTTTGTCTTGTAGCTTTACTTCTTGCTTTCCTTGCTTTCTTTACTTTACTATTATTTTTGATTTACATTGTTTAGTTTCTTAGTTTGCAAACACTATCTTACTTTCACTATAGCTTAAAGCATTCACCTCACAAACTCTCTAGTTTGCTAAAATTAAAGCATATACTTGTTTAGAAAGTAAATTTGAATAAAATTCTATAAAGAACCCAATTCATCCCTCCCCCCTCCCTCTTGGATTGCTACCTCTGGGCAATACAAACCCTACTCCTCTCCTCCATGCCTCCTTTCTCTCATGTGATTCCTCTCTCCCACACCCAAGAGTTGGGCTGAACAGTACTCCGAGCATCAAGGTGCTGCCAATGCAAGTCAAGGTTGAAGAAGTTTTTGTTCGTGTGTCGATTGAATTGCTATTGGAGATCATATCAAAGGCACATTTAGGAGACTCATTTCTAATTTTCTAAGATCAAATCTAAAAGAAGACCTCTAGATCTGACTTGAGTGGACACTGGTAGAGGCCAGGCACATACACAGCTTAAGTCAGATCTTGAGATAGCAACAAATCATTGCAACGAGTAAAGCATTTACTCACAAACAGGAGCTATTTCAATATCCCCTTGTATATTTTATTTCAAATTTTTATAATTAGATCTGAGAGCTTTCAGATCTTATTAGATTAGTAATTTTTTTTTAAAAATTCTTCTACTTAAACCTAATTTGATCAGAACAATCCTGCAATTCCTTTCAACTAGTATCAAAGCTAGGTTCTAGCTTGTAGATCTATTTAGTATAGATTTAAAATTATTTTTGATGAGATCAATTATATTTTTTGATTATTACATGAGATGTAATCTAAAATATTACATGAGATATAATTTGAAATTAATACATGAGATGTATGCAAAGCATGTGTAAAATAGATCTAAATTTATATATGTGATATATGCTGTAGATTTAGTTCTTGTAGTAGTAGTAAAATATTTTTTGATTTGCATGCTCCTCTTGGCTAGCCGATCATAAGAGTAAAAAGGGTTTAAAGGCCCTCACTTTTTAATCGATGGGATGCTCTTATGGCTTGTAGGAGTGCTGCGTGTCTATCCTTAATCAAAAAAATCAAAACTTACTTTCTGCTAAACCATAGATCCAAAAACCCTAGGATCTATATTCATGCTTTATTTTTCTGAACCATATTATACTTAATTAAGAATTAAATTATGAAACTAATTTGATCTAAAAATTTATAATTTAAGATCTAAGACACCTTCATAAAACATGGGTTCAAGATATGGGTAGCTTGATTAGGTCTAACTTGAGTGGTTGATCAAACTGAATCAAGAGTTGGTTAGCTGAGATCAAGAGTGCTACCAGCCCAATAATTATAAGTTTAGTCAAGATTGATTTACAATCACATGTGATCAATTACTTTAAGACCTAATCTAGCTTCATAGTTCAAGCCTGGATTATAGGCACACCTGATAAATTATGATTTGATAAATTAATGTCTAAGATAAGTCCGATATATATGATCGGTGGTCATTAATTGAGAGCTACTCAATCTTGATGTGTCTACGATGAGTTAATGGCATATCCCTCCCACTAATTTCACTTACCTGGCCAATTGTGTTAACCTAGTTTTGTATTGAGTTGCCAATGATTCAAGCAAACCCATGCCACTATGTTAGACATAATAGTTATGACTAGTTAAGATTAAAGAGATATAAATTAAAATTTTTCTAAGAAAATATTAAGTCATGTGGTCTTCCATCATTATAGTTGTGCGGGTCCTTCCTGAGATTGATTGTTCTCTACTGGATATAGTGGTTTAGTTGTACCAAAAAAATGCAACCATATCTATTAGGCATAGGATGCTATAGATTGGATGAAGGGTTGGGCTTAATATTCCAAATTTGGTGAGGGTCTCAATTATGAATCCATTTCATCCAACTGGTGGGTCTAACTTAACTAAGGAGTAGAGCAATATTTCGAGCATGATGAGCTTTATAAATTAGAGATCAAGTTGGATGCAATATGTTTAGAGAAATATTAGACAAGAGTTGTCTACTCAATGGCTGACTCATCACTAATAACTATTTGGTGAGGTGGTGAGCCAATAGGTGGGACCGCACCACCCACTAAAAATCTTTGATCGTGGAGATTTTTGCATCTTTTTTAAGAAAGTATAGGGATCTGAAAAAATAGTGGAAGCCTAAATTTATTATAAAAATAAAATTTTTAAAATAAATTGATTAAGTTAATTATAAATCCATCTAGAAACTTTGACTCTCTATAGAAAAATGCCTGCATCCAACCTCCAGTCAGGATTCTAGAAACCAACCATCCGATCGAACCCAATTTCAAGGATTGGCTCCAAAACATAAAGATAGTTTTAACTTATAAAAAGCTAACCTAAGTCTTGGACCAGGACCTACCCCCTCTTCGAGCCTGACTGACCGCTAATCAGAGAGCATCTAATGAGAAGTTGTTGGACGATGACAACAAGGTTAGATGCTATGTATTGTCCTTAATGTCTAACGAATTGCAACACCAATATGAAAACATGAAAACTGCTAGTCGGATGCTAGCTCACCTACAAGAGTTGCATAGTGAGCAAAGTCATGCAGCATGCTATGAAGTATCTAAGAGACTCTTCAAGGTGTAGATGCATGATGGGTAATTGCTTTATGATCATTACTTATCGATGATTAAGGACTTGGAGGAGCTTGAGAATCTTGGCATATCAATGGACAAGGATCTAGAGATTGATTTGACCTTGCAGTCTTTGATTGATTTATATAATCACTTTATAGTAAACTTTCATATGAATAAGATCTAGTGGACCTTTGCTTAGTTGATGAACATGTTGGTGACTATTGAAGGGACCTTGAAGAGTTTAAGAAGCTCTATTCTTGCTATGGAGCAGACTTCTTCCAAGAGAAAGTTCTTTGGGAAGAAGAAAAAGTTGGTGAAGAAGTAGAAGATGGAGGGGAAGAAGAAGGAGAAGAAGGGAGAGCCAAAAAAGAAGGCTATAGAGAAAGAAAAGTGTTTCCATAGCAACTCCGATGGCCATTGGAAGTGAAATTGCCCTACTTACCTGACAAGCTTGAAGAATAAGAGGAAAGAAGGACCTTTTGAAGATATGCTTGTTATTAAGATGAACCTAACAGTTTCTTCTACATCCAGTTGGGTGCTTGACTCTAGATCCAGTCCTCATCTATGCCCTTTTTTGCAAGGTTTTGAGGATAGCAGGAGGCTGAGGGATGGCGAGATGATCCTATGCATTGAAAATGGAGCAAGAGTTGCTATTATAGTCATAAAAATGTATCCTCTATGATTATCATCTAGGAGCATTTTAGTTTTAAAAGACTATTTTTATGTACTTACTATGAGCAAAAATCTAATTTCTATCTCCTATCAAGCACATGATGGTTATGTAATTAGTTTCAATAAGAACCACTATATTATTCTTTATGAAAGAAATAAAATTAGAAGTAATTTCTTAATAAACAATCTCTATCAGTTGCATGCTAATGTGCCAGTTAATTATGTTAAGCAAAATGTGAATGCTATAGGATTGAATGACCTAGAGATAGCTTAAATAAAAAGTACCTGTAGCACCTTAGGCTAGGTCATATAGCAAAAGATAATATTAACAAATTAGAGAAATTCAAACTAATAATCTGTTGATTTCTAAGTCATATCTAATTTGTAAGTCATGCCTTCAAGGCAAAATGACCAAGCTACTCTTCGTAGGACATGAAGAAAGGACCACAGAGTTACTTGCCCTCGTATATGTAGATATCTATGGCCCATTCGATGTGCCGATTAGAGATGATTTTATCTACTTCATTATCTTTATCGATGATTTTTCTTGATATGGGTATGTGTACCTAATGCATCACAACTCTGAAGCCTTTGAAAAGTTCAAAAAATTTAGACATGAAGTAGAAAAAAAGATAAAAAAAACCCATTAAGATTCTTCAATCAAATCAAGGAGGCAAATACCTTAGTAGAAAATTTCTGGACAATCTTAAAGAGTATGGCATAGTCTTATAGTAGACTCTGCCTGGAATGCATTAACTCAACAAGATTTCAGAATGAAAAAATTAGATCCTATTAGATATAGTCCGTTCCATGATGAGCATCATAGATCTTTCCAAATTTCTCTGAGGACATGTCTGCTAATAGCTACTTATGTACTGAATAGGGTTCCTTCTAAAACTTTTCCTACCACACCATATGAGATGTGGCATGGTAAGAAGCCAAGTTTGAGGCATCTCAAGGTTAGGGGTTGTCCATCCCATGTCAAGAGACAGCAGGAAAACAAGTTAGAATCTAGATCTCTTAGAGCTCGATTTATCAGATATCCTAAGGAGTCTTTAGTATATTATTTCTATCTTCTTGAAGCCCACAATGTAATTATAAGTTGACATGCTATTTTTCTTGAAAAATAGTTTATTCAAGATGGTGGCATGGGAAGATAGATCAGGCTTGAGGAGAAAGTCTTCAAAGAGAAACGAGCCAAGGAACCTAAAGAATTCGGTCAGTCTGAGCCGATCCACACACTACCTCCTTGACCTTGTAAGTCTAGTAGGATTTTTCATCCCCCTGAAAGATACTTAATATTATTTCAAAGGATGTAGTGAAAATATTGCTCACAAGAAATGGGGTTCAAGGAGATGATCTCAAAATCTATGAAGAGACGATATCAGATATTGACTCCAAGAAATGGCGAGAGGCAATGAAGTCAGAAATTGACTCAATGCGCTTGAACCAAGTCTAAACCTTGGTAGATACACCTGAAGGTATTATACCTATCAAGTGTAAATGAATCTTCAATAGAAAGATTGGTGCAGATGGTGAAGAAAAAACTACTTTTTCCACCACAGGATCGGTCTGATCTGACCATATCTATAGAGAATATTTCAAAAATATTTCTATAGCATTTAATCAGATCAGAGAGTTCTTTGATCTAATTTTAAATATTTGATATTAAAAATTAAAATTAAAATTAAAATAGTAACATTTGATGTTACCTTTAGGGTAAACTACTTTTACCCTGCCGATAATCTGTAGAAGCTTTGGATTCGGGATCAAGCCATGCACGTGTCTGGTCTCTACTAGAGTCCACTCAGGCTGGATCTGGACGTGCTCTCCTTCTAGATCTATTCATCAAAAATTAGATCTAAATCCAATTTTGTAGAGTCTTTGAATCAACCGATGAAGACAACATGCTCGTCTCACGAACGTCATCTCTTTCCTTGAAACCTTTGCACCAATTCTTATGGATCATCTCTTGGAACCATGGCCCAACTTTTGGTTGTGGAGAAGAAGGAGAGGAGGTGGTGGAGAAAAAGGGGACGACAGCAAGTGGGGGCTTGGGGCGTAGAGCAACATGTTAGACATGTGTGCCCTAGAAGCCAAATTGGCTGACACTTGTAATACACTTCTAAGGGCAAAATTATAATTTTGACTATAAATAAAAAAATGAGTTATTTTATATCATAGTATATATTTTGAAAGTGTCTGTGATACATCCCTTGAGTTAATGGTAATAATAGTTCATATTTTTAAGAGTTGAAAATTTAAGACATGAATTTCATTATTAACTCATAAAATGCTCCCAATCGTATGATCATTATGAGAATGGTGATTGATCCAAAAGGTTGGTGTACGATCACTTCTTTTGGATAGATAAGTCTTGAGTCTACGGTGTCGATACATTATAGTGAGAGTACAGGTACTAGTTAGAGAATGAGGGCACTGAGCGTGACCACCTCGAGTAGTCATGAGGAAGTCTACCTTCTCATCAATGACTGACTCGAAGCTGCAGTGGTGTGTCTGGTTCTTTGACCTGAGGTGCATCGGCAGTTCACCTTGAGGGTGTTATAGTTTGACTACACCATAACTCGGTCTCCTAGCCATTCAGAATCCTGAGGTGTATGTTGGCTATTAGCATGTTCATTGTAGGAATTGGATTGCACCAAGATGGAATCTATCTACCTCGGTGGATGAGGAGCAGCCCTATGATGATCATGAGAATCAAGTCCATAAGCCCATGGCCATGGCAGAGTGAAATAATAGAAAGAGTTTCTATTTAGGATTTTCACATTGGACTTGAATCGAATGATTAATCATATGATGAAAATTAGGGTTTGAGAGTTCACCTTAAAATCCCTCAGAGTTTGTTGCGAGAATCATTTGCCAACCACAATGAGATTGTTAGATATATGTGCCCTAGAAGCCAGAATTGGCTGACACTTGTAATACACTTCTAGGGGCAAAATTATAATTTTGACTATAAATCAATAAAATGGGTTATTTTCTATCACATATGTGTATTTAGTGTCTGTGATACATCCTTTGAGTTAATGGTAATGATAATTCATATTTTCAAGAGTTGAAAATTTAAGACATGAATAATCATTATTAACTCATAAAATGCTCCCGACCATAGGATCATCACGAGGATGGTGATTGATCCGGAAGGTTGGTGTACAATCGCTTCTCTTTAGTAGATGAGTCTTGAGTCTACGGTGTGGAGACACCGGAGCGAGAGTACAGGTACTCGTTAGAGAACGAGGGCACTGAGCGTGACCACCTCGAGTAGTCATTAGGAAGTCTACCTTCTCGTCAATGACTGACTCGATGCTGCAGTAGTGTGTCTGGTTCTTTGACCTGAGGTGCATCGGCAGTTCACCTTGAGGGTGTTATAGTTTGACTACACCATTACTCGGTCTCCTAGCCATATGGAAACCCTGAGGTGTATGTTGGCTATTAGCATGTTCATTGTAGGAACTGGATTGCATCAAGATGGAATCTATCTACCTCGGTGGTAGAGGAGCAGCCCTATGATGATCATGAGAATCAAGTCCAGAAGCCCATGGCCATGGCAGAGTGAAATAATAGAAAGAGTTTCTATTTAGATTTTCACATTGGACTCGAATCGAATGATTACATCATATGACAGAGACTAGGGTTTGACGAGTTCACCTTAACCCTAATCTGATCGGGGCTCAAGATAGAAGAACTTAATCACACAGGTAGCTGCACCAAGAGGTTCGCATTCAGCTCTGATGGGTTGCCACCATATACTGCTAGGTGTCACTGGTGGATTTTGGGAGCAATTAGAATGATTTAGATGATCGATCATTCTAGCTGTTCGAATCAGAAGAGTTCTGATCCATCGAAAGGAGTTTCGATGATGTCGATGATAGAGATCATGACATATCCCATTACCATACAGAACTGAACCTAACTGGGTCACACAAACAAGGGTTTGAATCTGGTGATCATCAATTGAACTGATCTAGTTCAATTGATCTGAATGAGATTCAATTAGGTTCAAGGAAAATCGTGCTAGCACTCGATTGAACCTAACGTTCTTCTTTTACTCATCATAAAAGTTGTCCTGACTGAGCCAAAGGAGTTTGTGCTCAATCAGAGGCCTTCATATGGTCTGACTGGAGGTTGTCCAAGTCAGAAAAGGTTGTCTTATTTGTAAGATAATTGAGACAACCTGCCATTTTTGGTCACCTGCCATTTCCTTTGACTTTGGTCAAAAGTTGACCTTTGACACTTGACATTGACCATGTGTCAACCTATTGAGAGAGCTTGGGACCTTGTCCCCTGCCAGAACCTGGCAAGGAAAGGGGCACATGCCTAGGGAGGCGTGCAGCCCAATGGAGGCACCTGGAGTCCTTGGATGGGACTCCAGTTCCTTTGGAGATTCCAATTAGAGTTCTCCTAAGAAGACCTCCTTTGACTAGTCTTAGGTGCCATCTAAGGATGATTTAGAGGGGCTCCATCTAAGGAGGAATCCAGGGGATCTCTATTCCCACCAATCAGATTTAGATCTGATTTCACAAAAGGTTGTGATTGGTTGAGAGAAGAGGATCATGGATCACAGAGGTCTATAAAAAGACCTATCTACGCCCAAATCAAAGATGATTGAAATTCCCACACCCAAGGCTGCCCCTCTTCCTCCTCCATGCCACCTTCTCTTCTCTCTCCTCTCCATGCCCAAAAGTTTTGGGACTTGGTTTGGTGCGATCCAGATCAAGAGAAAGGCGATGAAAAAGGAAGAAGGCTGCGCTGCTGCAAAGAGGACGACTGCACTGATCTTTCAAAAGGAGTTTTGAAGATCCTCCAGATCAGATCCAGATCTAATTTTTGGAGATGTGATAGAGAAGAAGGAGATCTCCAGATCCAACCGAGTGGATACCGGTAGAGGCCAGGCCTTGCATGGCTAGATCCAAAGGGAGGATTTTCGATCATCAGGATTAAATATTAGGTCAAATTTTTAATTAGAATGATTTAGATGATCAATCATTCTAATTATCTGAATCAGAAAAATTCTGATCCATCGAAAGTTGTTTCGATGATGTCGATGATAGAGATTATGACATATCTCATTACCATACGAAACTGAATCTAACTAGCTCACACAAATAAGGATTTTGATCTGGATATCATCAATTGGACTAACCCAGTTCAATTGATTTGAATTATATTCAATTAGGTTCAAGAAAATCATGCTAGCACATGATTGAGCCTAATGTTCTTCTTTAATTATCATTAAAGTTTGTCTCGACTGAGCCAAATATGTCTGGTCTCACTCAGGTACCTTTACTTGGTTTGACTGGAGCTTGTCTAGGTTAGAAAAGGATTGTCTTAATTTATGAGATGAATTTGAGACAACACCTACCATTTTTCGTTACCTACTAAATCCTTTTTCGGACATTTGGTCAAACATTGACCTTTGACACTTAGACATCTGCCCATGTGTCAAGCCATCATAGGAGAGAGTTCTTGGATCAGTCCACCTACTAAAAAGTAGATGGATAAGGGGCGCATGCCTAGGGAGGTGTGCGCCCATGGATAAAGCATCTGCAGTCCCGTATAGATGGGACTCCAGTTGCTTCAGGGATTCTACTTGGATGGCACCTAGAAGACTGCTTTGACCCAGTCTTGGCACCATTTAAGGATGATTCAGAGAGACTCTCATCTGATTGAATCAAATGATATCATCTCACCAATCAGATTTAGATCTGACTGCATAGAAAGTCATGATTGATCGGGATGATGTGGCACTGCATGGCTCAATAGGGTCTATAAAAATCCTGTCTGCGCCAAGATCAAAGATGCTTGAACCATTGTCCATGCCACAAGGCTGCCCCTCTTCCTCCTCCATGGCACATTCAGGTGTTCTCTCTCCTATCTACACCCAAGAATTTTTGGGCACAAATTTGGTGTGATCCAAGCAAGAGAAAGGCGACAGGAAAAGGAAGAAGGCAGCACTACTGCAAAAGATAATTCACATCTTCGAAAGAAGTTTTGAAGATCTTCAAAATCAGATCCAGATCTAATTTTTGGAAAAGTGATAAAGAAGGAAGAGATCTTCAGATCCTACCCAAGTAAATACTGGTAGAGATTTGGCACTTGCATGGCTAGATTCAGAACCTCAGGCAGACATCAGGATCATCATAGAGTAATCAGATTATGCACAATAAGATAAAATTAAATTATATTTAATTTATTTTTTATTTTATTTTATTTTATTTATTAGATTAATAATATTAGATCTAAAAAATCTTAGATCTAATATGGATCTAAGAGAAAAATTTTTAAAATATCTCTCTTGATCCAATCAGATCTGAACAAATCTGATCCAAAAAATTAGATTTTTTCTTCAACTGGTATCAAAGCCAGGTTGCATTTTTCATTAGATCTAATTTTATTTTAATTTTAATCTAATAATTTTATGATTTTGGATGTCATGTTAGATGTGATTAGATCTAAAATTAGAAATTAAAAAAATTAAATAATTTAGATCTAAGTTGTACAAGATGCATGACTAGTTGTAGAATAGAATTATTCTATGTATAGTCTAGCATGATCATAATTTAATTTGATTAGTTATAATTTTTAGATCTATTTATTTATTATTTTTTGATATTATAATATTAAAATATAAAAATAGAAAATAAAATTATTTAATTTTTGTTCATATGAGATATGATGAATGCATGTTTATACTAGTTATAGAATAGTTCTACATAATTATCTAGAATAGATTTTAATTTGATATGATCAATTTAAATTTAATTTTTTAGATGATTACGAGATAATTTAGATCTGAAAACATACATGATATGATACATGAAGATGTATGCAAAACATGTTTATAGTTAGATCAATTTTTTTATATATGAGATATATGATGTAGATCTAACTAGTTTTGTAGCTTTTATATTTCTGATTAAGACGTTCCTCTTAGCCGTCCAATCATAAGAATAAAGTAGGATTTAAATATCCTCTCCTTCCATTCGATGGGGTGTTCTTATGATGTGTAGGGGTGCTGCACGTTCGTCCTTAATCAGAAATCTAAAACTTATTTTCTGCAAAACCCTAGATCCTGAAATCCTAGAATTTTATTTACATATTTTGTTTGTGAATCCTAAACTTAATTAAGAATTAAGATTATGAAATATGTTAAGTCTAAAAATTAAGAATTTTTAGATTTAAGACATATTCATAAAATTGGGTTCGGCTTGGGTAGCTCAATTAGGTCTAAGGTTGATCAAACTGAGAGTTAGATGGGATCAACAAGTGCTTAAATTGACCAGCCTAATAGGATTAAGTCTGGGTCAAGATCGAGTCACATGAGTGATCGATCAAGCTAAGACCTAATTAGCTCAGTGGTTAGAGTATGGATTGTAGGCTAACCTGATTGATTCTGGCTCAACAATTTGGTGTCTAAGGTAAGTCTGGCAAATATGATCGACTGAAATTTAATTGAAAGCTACTCGACTTGAATGAGTTCTTATCGAGTTAATGGAATATTCTTTCCATCGGTCTCACTTACTTATCCATATTTGTCGACCCAGTCCTAATCTAAGGTGGTTAAAAATCCAAGCTAACCCATGCCACTAGGTTAGTCATAATTGTTATGGCTATTGTAAGTCAAGTTTAAAGAGGCCTAAATCAAATCTCTCTAAGAAAAGATTAAGTCTAAGATCTTCCACCATTGTAGATATGTGGGCCCTTCCTGGGGTTGATTATTCTTGGCTGGTCACAGTGTTTCAGTTGCACCAAGAAGATGCAACCATGTCTATTAGGCATTGGATGCTACAGGCTGAAGATAAATGGTCATATTTTGGATATGCTGAGAGACCCAACAGGATCCAATCTTCCAATGGTGGGTCTGACTTTAACTAAGGAGTGGATCAATATTCGGCAATTGTAAGATTCATGAATTAGAGATCAAGTTTTGA
>QRFJ01000565.1:278580-372015 GCA_006176705.1 Cocos nucifera
GAATACCTTAGTCAAAAATTCCTAGACTATCTCAAGTAGAATGGCATAGTCTCTCAATAGACTCCACCTGGAACATCTCAACTCAACAGAATTTTAGAATGGAGGAATCAGATTCTATTAGATATGGTCCGATCCATGATGAGCTTCATAGACCTTCCTGATTTTCTTTGAAAATATAGTTTGTTAACTACTATATATTTACTGAGTAGGATTTCTTCTAAAACCATTCCTACCATACCGTATGAGATATGACATGGTAAGAAACCAAGTCTGAGTCATCTCAGAATTTGGGATTGTCCGGCTCATGTCAAAAGACAACAAGCGGACAAGTTAGACTATAGGTCCTTTAGAGCTTGATTCATAGGATATCCTAAAGAGTCATTAGGATATTATTTCTACATTCCAGAAGATCATAATGTGATTGTGAGTCGACATGCCATCTTTCTTGAAAAATAGTTTATTCAAGATAGCGGCATTGGAAAGCAGATCAAGCTTGAGGAGAAAGTCTCACAAGAGCAACGAGCTAAGGACCAAATGGAACCAAATCAGGTTGAGCCAATACAATCACTACCTCCTCCACCTCGTAGATCGAAAAGATTTTCTCATCTCTTTGAGAGGTACTTAGGTACTATTTCAGAGAAAGTAGAGAAAATGTTCCTCATAGGTAATGGGGTTCATGGTGATGATCCCAAAACTATAATGAGGCGATATCAGATATCGACTCTGAGAAATGGTTAGAGGCAATGAAGTCAGAAATTGACTCGATGCACTCAAACCAAGTCTGGACCTTGGTAGATCCACCAGAAGGTATAGTACCTATTAGGTGTAAATGGATCTACAAGAGAAAGATTGGTGCAGATGGGAATGTGGAGACATTCAAAGCTAGATTAGTGGCAAAAGGTTATAGTCAATGCGAAGGCATTGACTATCAGGATACCTTTTTTCGCCAGTAGCTATGCTAAAATCCATTCCGCACATTGCTTGCCTGTTGCAGCCTATTTTAATTATGAAATATGGCAAATGGATGTGAAAATGACGTTCTTAAATGAATATCTTGAAGAAGATATCTATATGGAATAGCCGCTAGGTTTCACATCCAGTGATACTGATCACAAAGTATGCAAGCTGCAAAGGTCCATATATGGACTTAAGCAAGCATCTCAGAGCTAGAATACTCATTTTCATGATGTGATCAAATTATTTGGTTTCATCAAAAATGAGGATGAACCATGTATTTTTAGAAAGGTCAGTGGGAGCGCTATTATCTTCCTCGTACTGTACGTGGATGATATCCTCCTTATTGGAAATGATATTTCCATGTTGACCATAGTTAAAATATGGTTATCTAAAGAATTCTCCATAAAAGACCTAGGAGAAGCATGTTAGATATATGTGCCCTAGAAGCCAGAATTGGCTGACACTTGTAATACACTTCTAGGGGCAAAATTGTAATTTTGACTATAATTAATAAAATGGGTTATTTTCTATCACACATGTGTATTTAGTGTCTGTGATACATCCTTTGAGTTAATGGTAATGATAATTCATATTTTCAAGAGTTGAAAATTTAAGACATGAATAATCATTATTAACTCATAAAAAGCTCCCGACCATAGGATCATCACGAGGATGGTGATTGATCCGGAAGGTTGGTGTACGATCGCTTCTCTTTAGTAGATGAGTCTTGAGTCTATGGTGTGGAGACACCAGAGCGAGAGTACAGGTACTCGTTAGAGAACGAGGGCACTGAGCGTGACCACCTCAAGTAGTCATTAGGAAGTCGACCTTCTCATCAATGACTGACTCGATGCTGCAGTAGTGTGTCTGGTTCTTTGACCTGAGATGCATCGGCAGTTCACCTTGAGGGTGTTATAGTTTGACTACACCATTACTCGGTCTCCTAGCCATATGGAACCCTGAGGTGTATGTTGGCTATAGCATGTTCATTGTAGGAACTGGATTGCATCAAGATGGAATCTATCTACCTCGGTGGTAGAGGAGCAGCCCTATGATGATCATGAGAATCAAGTCCAGAAATCCATGGCCATGGCAGAGTGAAATAATAGAAAGAGTTTCTATTTAGATTTTCACATTGGACTCGAATCGAATGATTACATCATATGACAGAGACTAGGGTTTGACGAGTTCACCTTAACCCTAATCTGATCGGGGCTCAAGATAGAAGAACTTAATCACACAGGTAGCTGCACCAAGAGGTTCGCATTCAGCTCTGATGGGTTGCCACCATATACTGCTAGGTGTCACTGGTGGATTTTGGGAGCAATTAGAATGATTTAGATGATCGATCATTCTAGCTGTTCGAATCAGAAGAGTTCTGATCCATCGAAAGGAGTTTCGATGATGTCGATGATAGAGATCATGACATATCCCATTACCATACAGAACTGAACCTAACTGGGTCACACAAACAAGGGTTTGAATCTGGTGATCATCAATTGAACTGATCTAGTTCAATTGATCTGAATGAGATTCAATTAGGTTCAAGGAAATCGTGCTAGCACTCGATTGAACCTAACGTTCTTCTTTTACTATCATAAATAAGTTATCCTGACTGAGCCAAAGGAGTTTGTGCTCAATCAGAGGCCTTCATATGGTCTGACTGGAGGTTGTCCAAGTCAGAAAAGGTTGTCTTATTTTGTAAGACATTACCTACCATTTTTGGTCACCTGCCATTTCTTGTTCTTTGACTTTGGTCAAAAGTCTACCTTTGACTGGTCAAACGTTGACCATTGACCACTTTGACTTTTGACCACATGTCATGCACCTATTGGAGAGCTGGTGGGGGCTTGTCCCCCTGCCAGAACCTGGCAAGGAGGAAGGGCGCACGCCAAGGGTGGCGTGAGCCCAAGTAGGAGGCGCCTAGGAGTCCTTGTTGGACAAGGACTCCACCTCCCTTTAGGATTCCAATTAGAGTTCTACTAAGAATCCAGTTTGACTGGTCTTAGGTGCCCTCTAAGGAGGAATCCAGGGGACTCTATTCCAACCAATCAGATTTAGATCTGATTTCACAAAGGGTTGTGATTGGTTGAGAGGAAGAAGGAGTTGGATCACAGCTTAGTCTATAAATAAGACCCTGCGCCCAACCCTAATCAAAAAAAAAAGTCTTATTGAAAGAGATTTCCCATGCCCAAGGCTGCCTCTCCCCTCCTTCTCCATGCCAATACTCTCTTCTCCCCTTGCTCTCCACGTCCAAAAGTGTTTTGGACTTGGTTGGTGCGATTCAGATCAAGGAAAGGCGATCAAAAGCAAGAAGGCTGCGCTGCTGCAAAAGGACGACTGCAGATCTTCAAAAGAGTTTTGAAGATCCTCCAGATCAGATCCAGATCTGATTTTTGGAGGTGTGATAGAGAAGAAGAGGTTCTCCAGATCCAACCTGAGTGGATACCGGTAGAGGCCAGGCGCTTGCGTGGCTAAGATCCAGAACCTTCCGCTGCAATCAGGATCATCTACAGGGTAATAGGATTACCCAAATCAGGTAAATTAAATTTGATTTAATTTATCTTATTTTATTTTATTTATTAAAATAATAATAATCAGATCTAAACATATCAAGATCTGATTAAGGTCAAGAGAAAATTTTTGAAATATATCTCTTGATCTAATCAGATCTGAACGAACCTGGACCGGGAAATCAGGATTTCCCTTCAAAGCATCCTTCATTCTTCGAATCAATGTCTATATAGATAGACGGAATAGGATGCTAGGTCTTTCATAGAAGATGTACATAGAGGAAGTGCTCAAGAGGTTTAGCATGTAAAACTCCAAGAGGAGATTGGTACCCTTTAGACATGTCATTCATCTCTCCAAGAAAATGTATCCCAACACACCAGAGGAGATTGAACGCATGAGCAAGATCCCTTATGCTTCTACAATAGGGAGTCTCATGTATGCTATGTTATATACATGACCTGATATAGCCCATGCTGTGAGTGTCACAAGTAGATATTAGTCAAATCCAGGAGAAAAATATTGGACTTTTGTGAAATGTATCCTTAAGTACTTAAGAGGAACTAAGGATATGTTCTTGGTTTTTGGTAATGGAGAACTCAAAGTCCAAGGATATACAGACTCGAATTTTATGTCTGTATAGATGATCGAAAGTCAACATCTGCGAATCTATTTGTGTGTAATGGTGGTGCTATCGGTTGGAAGTATTTTAAATAGACAGTAATAGTAGATTCTACCATGGAAGTAGAATACATCATTGTGTCAGAAGCTATGAAGGAGGTATTCTAGTACAAGAAGTTCATAGCAAAGATCAGAGTGATGCCATCATATGCCATTCCTCTGTACCACGATAATAATGGCACCATAGCCCTTGCTAAGGAGCCGAGGTCACACCAAAAATTCAAATACATCGAGCAGCGATACCATCTCATTCGCGATTACCTTAAGAAAGGATACGTCAAGGTTAAGAGAGTCGACTCCACAGACAATGCGGTAGACCCACTTATTAAGCTCTTGGGCTAGCAGAAGATTGAAACCCACATTGAGAAAATGGGACTTAGATTTGTAGCCAATTGACTTTAGGTCAAGTGGGAGTTTGTTAGGTATGTATGCCCTAAAAGCCAAAATTGGCTAACACTTGTTATACACATCTAAGAGCAAAATTATAATTTTGACTATAAATAATAAAATGAGTTATTTTCTATCACAATGTGTATTTAGTATCTATGATACATCCCTTGAGTTAATGGCAATGATAGTTCTTATTTTCAAGAGTTAAAAATTTAAGGCATAAATTTTCGTTATTAACTCATAAAATGCTCCTGACCGTAGGATCATCATGAGGATGGTGATCGATCCAGAAGGTTGGTGTACAATCACTTCTTTGTAGTAGATGAGTCTTGAGTCTATGGTGTAGAGACACCAAAGTGAGAGTACAAGTACTCGTTAGAGAATGAGGGCACTAAGCATGACCACCTCGAGCAGTCATTAGGAAGTCTACCTTCTCATCGATGACTGGCTCAAAGCTGCAGTTGTGTGTCTGGTTCTTTGATTTGAGGTGCATCGATAGTTCACCTTGAGAGTGTTATAGTTTGACTACACCATGACTCGGTCTCCTAGCCATTAGGAATTCTGAGGTGTATGTTGGCTATAGCATGTTCATTATAGGAATTGGATTGCACTAATAGGAAATCTATCTACCTCGGTAGATGAGAAGTAGCCCTATGATGATCATGAGAATCAAGTCCATAAGCCCATGGTCAAGGTAGAGTGAAATAATAGAAAGAGTTTCTATTAAGCTTTTCACATTAGACTTGAATTGAATGATTAATCATATGACGGATATTAGGATTTGACGAGATTACCTTAACCCCAATCCAGTTGGGGCTTAAGATAGAAGAATTTAATCATACAGGTAACTACACCGAGAGGTTCATTTTCAATTCTGATGGGTTGCCACCATATGTAGCTAGGTATCATTGGTAGATTTTGAGGGCAATTAGAATGATTTAGATGATCAATCATACTTGTTGTCTGAATCAGAAAAGTTTCGATCCATCGGAAGGTGTTTCGATCATGTCGATGATAAAGATCACAACATATCTCATTACCATACAAAACTAAACCTAACTGGATCACACAAACAAGGGTTTTGATCTGGATATCATCAATTGGACTAACCTATTTTAATTGACTTGAATTAGATTCAATTATGTTCAAGGAAATTATGCTAGCACACGATTGAGCCTAATGTTCTCCTTTAATCATCATTAAAGTTTGTCTCAATTGAGCCAAATATGTCTGGGCTCACTCAGGTATCTTTACTTGGTCTAACTGGAGCTTGTCCAAGTTAGAAAAGAATTGTCTTAATTTATGAGATGAATTTAAGACAACACCTACCATTTTCCATCATCTGCTAAATCCCGTTTCAGACATTTGGTCAAACATTGACCTTTGACACTTAGACATCTGCCCATGCATCAAGCCATCATAGGAGAGAGTTCCTAGATCAGTCCACCTACTAAAAAGTAGATGAATAAGAGGTGCATGCCTAGAGAGGCGTGCATTCATGGATAAAGCATCTGGAGTCCTACATAGATGGGACTCCAATTGCTTTGGGGATTCTACTTAGATGGTGCCTAGAAGACTACTTTGACCCAATCTTGATGCCATCTAAGGATGATTCAAAGGGGCTCTCATCTGATTGGATTAGATGATGTCATCCCACCAATTATATTTAGATCTGATTGCATAAAAAGCCATGATTGGCTGGGATGATGTGGCACTGCATGGCGTAATAGGATTTATAAAAACCCTATCTATGCCAAGATCAAAGATGCTTGACCCATTGCCCATGCCACAAGACTGCCACTCTTCCTCCTCCATGCCACCTTGAGGTGTTCACTCTCCCATCCATGCCCAAGAATTTTTGGGCTCAAGTTTGGTGCAATCCAAGCAAGAGAAAGGCAACAGGAAAAAGAAGAAGCCAGCATTGTTGCAAGAGACAACTCACATCTTCGAAAGAAGTTTTGAAGATCTTCAAAATTAGATCCAGATCTAATTTTTGGAGAGGTGATAAAGAAGGAGGAGATCTCTAGATCCTATCCAAGTGGATACCGGTAGAGGTCAGGCACTTGCATGGCTAGATTCAGAACCTCAGGCAGACATCCGGATCATCATAGGATAATCAGATTACCCATAATAGGGTAAAATTAAATTAGATTTTATTTACTCTTTATTTAATTTTATTTTTTTTATTAGCTCAATAATATTAGATCTGAAAAGTCTTAGATTTGATCTAGATCCAAGAGAAAAAATTTTAAAATATCTCTCTTGATCTAATTAGATCTGAACGAACCTGACCTAAAAAACTAGGTTTTTCCTTCAGATGATAGAGATCGAGACATTTCCCATTACCATATGGAACTGAATCTAACTAGATCACACAAATAAGGGTTTGGATCTGGATGTCATCAATTGGACTAATCTAGTTCAATTGATTTGAATAAGATTCAATTAGGTTCAAAAAAATCATGCTAGCACACGATTGAGCCTAATGTTCTTCTTAATAATCATTAAAGCTTGACTCGATTGAGCCAAATATGTTCGGAGTCACTTAGAAACCTTTACATAGTTTGGCTGGAGCTTGTCTAGATCAGCAAAGAATTATCTTAACTTATGAGATAAATTTAAAACAACACCTGCCATTTTCGGTCACTTGCTAAATCTTGTTTTCGGACATTGGTCAAATGTTGATCCTGGACACTTAGACATCTGCCCATGTGTCATGCACCCATAGGAGAGTGCTTAGGGACTTATCCCCCTACTAAAATGTAGACAAGAAGATGGTGCATGCCTAGGGAGGCGTGCACCCCATGAGGATAAAGTTGGAGTTCCATATAGATGGGACTCCAGGGTTGCTTCAGGGGATTAAACTGTGTGGCGCTAAGAAGTCTTGTTTGACCCAATCTTGGCACTACCTTAGGAGGGTTTCAAGGGTCTCTCTTCTGATTGGATTAGATGCTATCATTTTATCAATCAAATTTAGATTTGATTGCACAAAGGGCCATGATTGGTCGAGATGATGTGGCACTTCATGGTGCAGCAGGATCTATATAAATCCTATCTACGCCTAGAATTTAATGCTTCTACCTTTAGCCCATACCACAAAGCCTCTCTCCCTCCTTCTGCATGTCACCCTATGGTCCTCTTTTTCCTCTCCATGCCCAAGGGCATTTGGGCACGAACAAGGTGCGATCCAAGCAAGTGAAAGGTGCCGGGAAAGAAAGAAGGCAACACTACTGCAAGAGGTAACGGCTGCTCTTCAAAAGCAATTTTGGAGATCTTCAAGATCAGATCTAAATCTAATTTTTGAAAGATTGATTGAGAAGGAGAAGATCTTTAGATCCTACCTATGTGGATATTGGTAGAGGCCAGGTGCTTGCATGGCTACATCCAGAACCTCAGGCAAACATCGGGATCATCACAGGGTAATTAGATTATCTAAAATAAAGGTATAATTAAATTGGACTTAATTTTTATTTTTATTTTTATTATCAGATTAATTAGACCAAATTTGAGAAGTCTCAGATCTGGTTAGGAACTCCAAGAAAAAAATTTTGAAATATCTTTTTTGATCCAATCAGTTCTGAATGAATCTGATCCAAAAAACAAAGCTTTTTTCTTCAACTGGTATTAGAGTCAGGTTCCATAATTCATTAGATCTAATTTTAATATATTTTTAATCTAATAATTAGATGATTTTAGATGTCACATTAAATATGATTAGATCTAAAATTAAAAAATTAAAAATTAAATAATCTAAATCTAAGATGTATGAGATGCATGACTAGACTAGAAATAGAATTGTTCTATGTATAGTCTAGCATAATCATAATTTTAATTTAATTAATTATAATTTTTAAATTTATTTATTTACTATTTTTTGATATTATAAATATTATAATTAGATCTAAAAAATAAAAAATAAATTTATTTAATTTTTTTATATGAGATATGATAGATGCATGTTTAGACTAGTTGTAGAATAGTTCTACAAAATTATCTAGAATAAATTTAAATTTGATATGATCAAATTTAAATCTTATTTTTTAAATATTTATGAGATAATTTAAATCTAAAAATATGCATTATATGATACATGAGATGTATACAAAATATATTTTCACTTAGATCAATTTTTTATATATGTGATATATGATGTAGATCTAACTAGTTTTATAGATTTATCATATTTCTAGTTAAGGCATTCTCCTTGACCATCCGATCATAAGAACAAAGTAGGATTTAAAGGCCCTCTCCTACCATTTGATGGGATGTTCTTATGGTGTATAGGAGTGCTGCATGTTCATCCTTAATCAAAAATCAAAAACTTATTTTCTACAAAATCCTAGATCCTAAAATCCTAGGATTTTATATACATGTTTTATTCATGAACCCTAAACGTAACTAAGAATTAAGGTTATAAAATATATTAGATCTAAAATTAAAAATTTTTAGATCTAAGACATATTTATAAAATTGGGTTTGGACTTGAGTAGCTCAACTAGGTCTAGCGGTTGATCAAATCGAATCAAGAGTTGGTTAGGTGGGATCAAGAGTACTTAAATTAACCAACCTAATAGGATTAAGTTTGGGTTAAGGTCAAGTCACATGAGTGATCGATCGAGTTAAGATCTAATTAGGCTCAGTGGTTAGAGTCTAGATTGTAGGCTAATCCAATTAGTTTTGCCTCAATAATTTGGGGTCTAAGATAAGTTTGGTAGATACGACTGACTAGTTTTTAATTAGGAGCTACTCGACTTGAATGTATTTTTATCGAGTTAATGGCATATCCCTTCCATCGGTCTCACTTATCTGACCATATTTGTCAACCCAATCCTGATCTAAGGTGGCTAACAATCCGAGCTGACCCATGACACTAGGTTAGTCATAATGGTTATGGCTATGTTAAGTTAAGTTTAAAGAGACCTAAATCAAATTTTTCTAAGTAAAGATTAAGTCTAAGGTCTTCCACCATTGTAGATGTGTGGACCCTTCCTGGGGTTGATTGTTCTCGGCTAATCATAGTGGTTCAGTTGCACCGAAAAGATGCAATCATGTCTATTAGGCATTGGATGCTATGGGCTGGAGGATGGATTGGGCTCAATATTTCGGATACGGTGAGAGACCAAATTAGGAATCCAATCTGTGCAATAGTGGATCTGACTTAACTAAGAAGTGGATCAATATTCCAAGCATGATGAGATTCATGAATTAGAGATCAAGTCTGGATGCACCATAATTAAAAAATCATTGGACAAGAGTTGTTCACTCATTGACTAACCCATCACCAATAACTGTTAAGTGAGGTGATGAGTTAGTTGGTGGGACTGCACCACCCACTAGAAATCAGTAATCGTAAAAATTTTTGCATCTCTACAGAGAAAGTGTAGGGATCCAAAAAATTAGTGAGAATTAATTTATTTAAAAATTAAATTTTTAAATAAATTGATCAAGTCTTAATTATAAAATATAACTAAAAACTTTGACTCTCTATAAGAAAAGAAAAATGTCTGCGTCCAACCCACTAGCCCGTATCCTGGACACCCATAGACTGATCGGATCCAATTATAAGAATTGACTTCGAAACTTCAAAATCATTTTGGATTCCTAAAAGTTGACTCGTGTATTGAACTAGGATCTTCCCACCTTACCAGCTCATCCATCCACTGAACAGAGAGCGTCTCTTGATAAGTAGATGGATGAAGATAATAAAGCTAGCTACTACATGTTGGGCTTAATGTCCGATGAGCTTTAGTGCTAACATGAAGATATCAAGACTGTCCACCAAATGTTGGCTCACCTGCAAAAGTTATTTGGTGAACAAAGTCGCACAGCCAAATATCAGATCACTAAATGATTGTTTAAGACTAAAATACATGATGGACAGTCAGTCCAAGATCATTGTCTGATGATGATTAAGAACATGGAAGAGCTTGAGAAGCTCTGAGTGAAGTTAGACCAGGATCTGCAGAATGATATAATTCTGCAATCCTTGACTGATGCATATGGGTAGTTCATCATGAACTACCATATGCATAAACTTCAGAATACTCTGGCCGAGCTTATGAATATGCTGGTTACTGCTGAGCATTCTATGAAAGGTTCTAAAGGCTCAGTACTTGCTATGGAATGGACTTCTTCCAAGAGAAAGTTTTTTGATAAGAAAAAGAAGTTTGTGAAAAAGTAGAAGGTGGAAGGTGGAAAGAAAAATAAGGTAGAGTTGAAGAAGAAGGCCGCTGATAAAGAAAAGTATTTTCATTGTAATACTGACGGCCTTTGAAAGCAGAACTGCCCTACATACCTGGCCACCCTGAAGAATAAGAAGGAGACAGGTCCTTCTGGAGGTATGCTCATTATTGAATCTAACCTTACAGTTTCTTCTGCATCTAGTTGGATGCTTGACTCTAGTTCTAGTGCTCATTTGTGCACTTTCATGTAGGATTTTGAGGATAGCAGGAGGCTGAGGGATGGTGAGATGATCCTATGCATCGAAAATGGAGCAAGGGTTGCTGCTGTGGTCGTGAAAATCTATCCTCTTTGATTACCGTTTGGCTTAGATTTAGTACTTAAGGATTATTTTTATGTGCCTATGGTAAGTAGGAATTTGATTTTTATTTCATGTTTAACAAAAGAAGGCTATGTAATTAGTTTTCCAAAGGACCATTGTAAAATTCTTTATGAAAGAAATAAAATTATAAGTGGTTTTCTTATTAACAATCTCAATCAATTACATATTGACGTATCTAACTTTAATATCGAGAAAAATATGAATGCCATAAGATCAAAATGATCCAGGAATAATCCAAATGATAGGTATCTATGGCACTTAAGACTAGGTCATATAGCATAAGATAGGGTTAACAAATTAGAAAAAATTGGGCTATTGAGTCCATTGACTTCTGAGTCATATCCAATTTATGAATCATGTCTTCATTGCAAAATGACTAAGCTCCCTTTTGTAGGACATGGGGAAAGGGCTACGGATCTACTTGCCCTAGTACATATTGATGTGTGTGGCCCATTTGATGTGCTGGCTAGAGGAAACTTTATCTACTCTATAACCTTTATCGATGATTTATTTATGAGACACAAATCTAAAGCCTTTGAAAAATTTAAGAAATTTAGACATGAAGTGGAAAAGAAAATTAAAAAATTTATTAAGGTTCTTCAATCAGATCGAGGAGGTGAATACCTTAGTCGGAAGTTCTTGATCTATCTCAAGCAATATGGCATAGTCTCTCAATGGACTCCACCTGGAACACCTTAACTCAACGGGGTTTCAGAATGGAGGAATCGAACCCTATTAGGTATAGTCCGATCCGTGATGCGCTTTACAGACCTTCCTAATTTTTTTTGGGACATAGTCTGTTAACTACTATATATTTACCGAATAAGATTTCTTCTAAAATCATTCCTACCACACCGTATGAGATATGACATGGTAATAAACTAGGTCTGAGTCATCTCAGAATTTGGGGTTGTCTGACTAATGTCAAAAGATAACAAGCGGATAAGTTAGACTATAGGTCCTTTAGAGCTCGATTCATAGGATATCCTAAAGAGTCATTAGGATATTATTTCTATATTTCAGAAGACCATAATGTGATTGTGAGTTGGCATGCTATCTTTCTTGAAAAATAGTTTATTCAAGATGGTGGCATTGGAAAGCAGATCAAGCTCGAGGAAAAAATCTCACAAGAGCAACGAGCTAAGGACCCTATGGAATCAAATCAGATTGAGCCAATACAATCACTACCTCCACCTCATAGATCGAAAAGAATTTTTCGTCATCCTAAGAGGTACTTAGGTCCTATTTCAGAGGAAGTAGAGAAAATATTTCTCGCAGATAATGGGGTTCATGGTGATGATCCCGAAACCTATGACAAGGCGATATCAGATATCAACTCTAAAAAATGATTAGGGGAAATGAAGTCAAAAATTGACTCAATGTACTCAAACCAAGTCTGGACCTTGGTAGATCCACCTGAAGGTATAGTACCTATTGGATGTAAATGGATCTACAAAAGAAAGATAGGTGCAGATGAAAATGTGGAGACATTCAAAGCTAGATTAGTGGCAAAAGGGTATAATCAGCATGAAGAAATTGACAATCAGGATACCTTTTCACCAGTAGCCATGCTAAAATCCATCCGCACATTGCTTGCTATTGCAGCCTATTTTAATTATAAAATATGACAAATGGACGTAAAAACAACATTCTTAAATGGATATCTTAAGGAAGATATCTATATGGAATAGCCGCTAGGTTTCATATCCAATGATGCTGATCACAAAGTATGCAAGCTACAAAGGTCTATATATGGACTTAAGCAAGCATCTCGGAGCTAGAATACTCATTTTAATGATGTGATCAAATTATTTGATTTCATCAAGAATGAAAAAAAATTATGTATTTCTAAAAATATCAGTGGGAGCACTATTGTCTTTCTCATACTGTACATGGATGATATCCTCTTTATTGGAAATGTATTCCCATGTTGGCCATAGTTAAAATGTAGTTATCAAAAGAATATTTCATGAAAGACCTAGGAGAAGCATCCTTAATTCTAGGAATAAAAGTCTATAGAGATAGACCAAATAAGATGCTAGATCTTTCACAGAAGATGTACATAGAGGAAGTGCTAAAGAAGTTTAGCATGGAAAACTCAAAAAGGAGATTGATATCCTTTAGACATGGCATTCATCTCTCTAAGAAAATATATCCCAACACACTTGAGAAGATTGAATGCATGAGCAAGATCCCTTATGCTTCAGCAATAGGGAGCCTCATGTATGCCATGTTATGTACATGACCTAATATAGCCCATGCTGTGAGTGTCATTAGCAGATATCAATCGAATCCAGATGAAGAACACTGGACTTCTGTGAAATATATCCTTAAGTATATAAGAAGAACTAAGGATATGATGTTGGTTTCTGGTAATGGAGAACTCCAAGTCCGGGGTATATAGACTCGAATTTTATGTCCGATATAGATGATCGAAAGTCAACATCTGAGGGTCTATTTATGTGTAATGGTGGTGCTATCAGTTGGAAGAGTTTCAAGCAGATAGTGATAGCAAATTTTACCATGAAAGTAGAGTACATTGCTACATCAAAAGCTACGAAGGAGGCATTCTGGTATAAAAAGTTCACCACAGAGGTCGGAGTGATGCCATCGGATGTCATTTCTCTTTACTGCGATAATAATGGTGCCATAGCCCTTCCTAAGGAGCCGAGGTCTCACTAGAAATCCAAGCACATCGAGCGGCGATACCACCTCATCTGTAATTATCTTGAGAAAGATTACATCGAGGTCAAGAGAGTTGACTCCATAGACAATGTGGCAAACCCACTTACAAAGTCGTTGGGCCAACAGAAGATCGAAGCTCACCTTAGGAAGATAGGACTTAGATTTGTAGCCAATTGGCTTTAGGTCAAGTGGGAGTTTGTTAGATATGTGTTCCCTAGAAACTAGATTGGCTGACACTTATAATACACTTCTAGGAGCAAAATTATAATTTTAAATATAAATAATAAAATAGATTATTTTCTATCATAGTGTGTATTTTGAAAGTATCTCTGATACATCCCTTGAGTTAATGGTAATGATAGTTCATATTTTCAAGAGTTAAAAATTTAAAACATGAATTTTCATTATTAATTCATAAAGTGCTCCCGACCGTAGGATCATCATGAGGATGGTGATTAATTCGCAAAGTTGGTATACGATCGCTTCTTTTGGATAGATGAGTCTTAAGTGTACTGTGTAGAGACATCGGAGCGAGAGTATAGGTACTTGTTAGAGAACGAGGGCACTGAGTATGACCATCTCGAGTAGTCATGAGGAAGTCTACCTTCTCATCGATGACTGGCTTAAAGCTGCAGTGGTGTATCTGATTTTTTGACCTGAGGTACATCGATAGTTTACCTTTAGGGTGTTATAGTTTGACTACACCATAACTCAATCTCCTAGCCATTCAGAATACTGAGGTGTATGTTGGCTATAGCATGTTCATTGTAGGAATTAGATTGCACCAATAGAGGATCTATCTATCTCGGTAGATGAGGAGTAGTCCTATGATGATCATTTGAATCAAGTCCATAAGCCTATGGCCATGGCAAAATGAAATAATAGAAAAAATTTCTATTAGGATTTTTACATTGGACTTGAATCGAATGATTAATTCATATGATGAAAATTAGGATTTGACGAGATCATCTTAACCCTAATCTGATTGGGGCTCAAGATAGAGGAACCTAATCACACAAGTAACTACATCGAGAGGTTTACTTTCAGTTCTGATGGGTTGCCACCATATGCTGCTAGGTATCACTGGTGGATTTTAAAAGCAATTAGAATGATTTGGATGATCGATCATACTAGTTGTCTCAATCAAAAAAGTTCTGATCCATCAGAAGGTGTTTCAATGATGTCGATGATAGCGATCGAGACATATCCTATTACCATACGGGACTGAACCAAATTGGGTCATACAAATAATGATTTGGATATGGATGTCACCAATTGGACTAACCCAGTTCAATTGATTTGAATAAGATTTAATTAGGTTCAAGGAAATAATGCTAGCACACGATTGAGCCTAATGTTCTCCTTTAATAATCATTAAAGCTTATCTTGACTGAGCCAAATATATTTGGGCTCACTCAGGAACCTTTATTTGGTCTAACTGGAGCTTGTCTAGATTAAAAAAGAGTTATCTTAATTTAAGAGATAAATTTAAAATAACACCTGCTATTTTCAATCACCTGCTAAATCTTGTTTTCGAACATTGATCAAATATTGACCTTGGATACTTAGACATCTACCCATGTGTCATGCACCCATAGGAGAGTACCTAGAGACTTGTCTTCCTACTAAAATGTAGATAGGGAAAGGGCACATGCCTAGGGAGTCGTGCGCCCCATGAGGATAAAGCCGGAGTCCCATATAGATGGGACTCCAAGGTTGCTTTAGGAGATTAAACTGTGTGGCGCCAAGAAGTCTTGTTTGACCTAGTCTTGGCACCACCTTAGGAGGATTTTGAGGGTCTTTTATCTGATTGGATCAGATGATATCATCCCACCAATCAGATTTAGATCTGATTGCACAAAGGGTCATGATTGGCCAGGATGATATGGCACTGCATGGCACAGCAGAGTCTATATAAACCCTGTCTGTGCCTAGAATTTAATGCTTCTACCTTTAGCCCATGCCACAAAGCCTCCCTCCCTCCTTCTTCATGCCACCCTCTAATCCTCTCTCTCCTCTCCATGCCCATGGGCTTTTGGGCATGAACAAGGTGCGATCCAAGCAAGTGAAAGATGCCAGAAAAGGAAGAAGGAGCACTATTGCAAGAGACAACGGCTGTTCTTCAAAAATAGTTTTGAAGACCTTCAAGATCAGATCTAGATTTGATTTTTGGAGGATTGACTGAGAAGAAGATCATCTCTAAATCTTATCTAAGTGGATACCGATAGAGGCCAGGCACTTGCATGGCTACATCCAGAACCTCAGGCAAACATCAGGATCATCATAGGATAATTGGATTACCCAAAACAAAGGTATAATTAAATTAGATTTAATTTTAATTTTTATTTTTATTATCAGATCAATTAGATCAGATCTAAGGAGTTTCAAATTTGATTAGGTTCTTAGAGAAAAATTTTTTGAAATATCCCTTTTGATCTAATCAGATCTGAATGAACCTAACTCGAAAAACAAGGCTTTTTCCTTCACAACAATCATGAGAAACCCTAGGGTATAGGGTCTCTTAAATAGATTCTTGCACCACCTCAGTGTTTCAATCAATCAAGCAACCAATTGCTTGATTTAATTTTGATTTCTTAACTAATTTTCATGCCAACTAACATCAAAATTGCCACCCCAAATATTCCATATAATGCCGTACAAAATAGGTAGGGAGAAGGGAAGGAAGTTTAGTGCACGATGGACTCTTCTTTCTCTCTTAGAGTTTGATCTCTATCAAAACTCTTGATTGGTCAAATCTAAAATTTGACCAAGTCAAAGCCTATCCACTTTGGGTGCATGCCTATGGGGATGTGCACCCTCTCCATGCCATACCAAATAAGTGGGGGCACGCCCCCCTAGAAAATTCTCAGGGGGTGTGCGCCCCTAGTCCCTTCTGAAGGAAAAATCCTATTTTCCATCATAGGATCCTGCAGATCTAATCAGATCTAAGATGGATTTTTTTAAAAAAATTTAAATAATCTAATCTAATCTAAAAATTATCAAATCTGATTATGGTGATCTAATATTAAAAATTAAAATAAAAATTAAATCAGATTTAATATCATACCTTGTTTGGGTAATCTGATTATCTTGCAATGATCCAAATGTTTCCTAACATTCTGGAAGGAGCCATGCATGCACCTAGCCTCTACTGATATCCACTTAGGATGGATCTAGACGTCTTCTCCATGCAAATCTTTTCTCCAAAGATTAGATCTGAATCTAATTTGGAAGTCCTTCAAAAAATTTTTGAAGGCTGTATGTCCGTCTCATGAACACCATCGCGTAGATGCTAAACTCTTCAAAAATTTGATTGGATCTTCTTCTCAGATTTATGCCTAACTTTTTAGGCACATAGAAGAGAGGGAGAGAGAGGATAGAGTGGGTGTGGGATATCTAGAATGGCAGCCTTTGTGTATAAAAAATATTTCTACATGAAGAGCCTTGGTGCAAGGGTTCTTATACAAAAGCATAGCACCAAGTTAGAGTCCCTCTTTGATCAAAATCCTTATTTTTTCGACCATTGGAACTCCTAAACTTGATCTCCACAAAAATCTCCAGATCTCATCTAATTTTGACACCAAAAAACAATCTAGAAGGCGGCAGCATGAGTAGATAAGGAAGAGTCCACTGCGCCTAGGACTCTTCCCTCAAGAGTTTGATTCAAATCAAACTCTATCATAACTTAATTTAGATACCTTCAAAAATCATGAAATTTGGTACACCCATGTATAATTTGTTCTCTATCACATATCCAAAAATTAGATTAAAATAATTTTTAAATAATTTTCTAAAAGTATCTAATCAAGTGACCCTCAATTCTCCCAAATAGGTCAACTTTTGAACCTAGTCCAATTTGACTATGAATGGATTGAATTTTTATAATTAATCTAACCTCCAGTTAGATGAAAATAAACTCATTCAAAATACAAGAATGAGTCAAATCAAATTTGACTTAGTTGCGATGAATCAGAAAGATTTCAGAAGGAAAAAGTTAGGATTAATCGTGTACTAGCACGATTACCTTGAACCTGATTGGATCTAATCCAAATCAATCGATCTAGATTAGCTCAATTAATGACATCTAGATCTAAATCCTTATTTGTGTGATTCAATTAGATTTAATTCTATATGGTAACAGAATATATCATGATCTCCATCATCGACATCATCGAAACACCTTTCGATGAATCAGAACTTTTTTGATTCATATAATTAGAATGATTGATCATCAAAATCATTCTAATTATTCCCAAAATCCATCAATGACACCTAGTAGTATATGGTGGCAATCCATTAGAGCTGAAAGCAAACCTCTTGATGCAATTATCTATGTGATTGGGTTCTTCTATCTTGAGCTCCGACAGGATTAGGGTTAAGGTGAACTCGTCAAACCCAATGTCCGTCATATGAATTAATTATTCAATTTGAGTTCAATATAAAATTCTAATAGAAACTCTTTCTATCATCTTCACTCTGCCATGGCCATGGGCTTAAGGACTCAATCTCATGATTATCATGTTAGAAAATATGTCCTAAAGTCAATCATCTAAGTAGTAGATGATTGGAATTAGTATATGAATTATCTAATAATAATAATAATTTGGCTGTTTCATCATAAAAGTTCTATCTTTCTTAAATAAACTTCTAAATTATGATAAAGTCCTTAGAACCATAATCAATCAATAAAAAAGGATTTATCGGATGGTTTTTAAATTATTCACGATCAAATGATAAGCTATTAACAAGGATGACAACTTATCGAGTGTAAGTCACTGTATGCCATATGCGTTGGTTGTCCTCATAATCAAGTAGTGTGGAGACACTGGTATGGCATTTAAGTGAGATGTAGGAGTACATCTATATTAAATGTGACCAATATAGCACTCTTCTATCAAGAATAGCTAGCTAAGGCCAATGGGTATAAGTATCCCTCCGATCTGAGATCGCCATGATGACTTGCAAGCAACTCACTGTACTTTGGTGCTGGATTGCCTGCATTTCTAATATAGGTGATGAAATATTTTTGGGTATAGTCAAATACTTGTAGAGTCGATGTGTGAGTCAAGATGGGATTGACCACTCCTGATTAACTTCAGGAAGACAATATCTAGCTATGTTTCAATTTAGCAAAACCTAGGCCTGAGTAATCGTCGTGAGGTGTCATGGGATTTACAAAATTTTGAGACACAATAGAGATGACTTGTATGAGTGTTTGACAGCATACTCAAAGTTGTCTTGAGTATTATTGGTCATAGAGATGAATTATATGGTAACCATGGGCCGGCCAGGGTTCTAAGAATGTTGCTTTGCATACATTCGACCTATCCGAACATCGAAAATCATTGCTAGATGATAACTTTGATTGGTACAGAAATTAGTATCTATACTATTAGCTTAGGTATGAATCTATAAGGTTACATACATTAGATCTTGTAACCTGATCAGATAGTTAATCGATAATTGAGAATCATTTCGAGATCAAACATTCAATGCGATTGATGTTTGACCAAATGCAAGTGTTGCAAGAGGATCGATTAGCAATTGGATTGATAATTGGCTCAATTTGATTGAGCAATCAAACTGAGATCAAGTTTAATTAAATTAAATTTAATTAGAATTAGTTTGGACTTAATTAGATTAAGTCTAATTGATTTATTGGATAAGCCAATTGTAAGGGAAGAACAATTCCTTGTTTGACTAGGACTTGGGTGCACTTGATTGACTTAGGATTTAAATCAGATTTAAATCTTAATTTAATTTGATTTAATTAGATTCCTAGTTAGACTAAGATCATCCTTAATTGGGTTATATTTAATCTAATTTAAATATAATTTAAATTATATTTAAAATAATTTTGACCTAGTCAAATAAGAGGAGTCCTAGTTGGACTAGGACTCTCTCTCTTTCTTTCTCTTGCGCTGATTAAAGCCCAAGCCAAATATTTAATTCTAATTATTTTCTATGTATTCTCATGCCTAAGAAGGCCTTCCACACTCACATATCAGATTATTTGGGAGTTTGTTTTGACTTGGTCAAAATAAGAAAGAGTTGGGATTTCTTTCCTTCTTACAAGAGTTCCTTTTTGACCAAACTCCTTTCTCCCTTGTGCGCCACCTCTACCCATGCCCTCCTTTTAATTTCCACCCTTTCTTCCTTTATTTTGGGCATTGCTTTTCTATTTCACATGCCAAAAATTAGGAGAGGGGCGTCCAAAAGTCCTTCTTTGACTAGGTTTTGATCTAGTCTTGAAATAAAAGGTGGATGCCTCTTATGAGATGATTTTAGGATGTGAAAAATTCTAAAAAAAAGCATGAAAAATCAGAGAAGAAGGAGGAGAAGGCATGAAGGATTTGCGGTGCCAAGATTCTTGGAGAAGAGTCCTCAATTAAGATATTAAAGATTAATGTCTTGAAGAGACAACGTAAGAGAAGATTGTCTTCTCTTATATTTTTCTTTTATGTTTCTCTCTTTCTATTTTATTTATGATTTTTATATGATAAAAATCTAAGAGAGAGAGAGAGAGAGGAAGGGCTTGAGGAAAGATGGTGCCATGATAGAGTCTTTATTTGGACATCAATCATTGATGTCATGAAGGCACAAAGGTAAGAGAAGATTATCTTCTCTTTGTTTTCTTTTGAGTATCTTGTTCTTCATTATTTTATGTAATTTTTATATGATAAAGATCTAAGAGAGAGAGAGGAAGAGGGCATGAAATCTGTGCTCCAAGGTGTTGGAGCATGGTGATTCTTTTTGGACATGATCTGATCATGTCCTGATGCGAGAAGAAGAAGAGAAGAAAGTCTTCTCTTAGGGTTTCCTTAAGAGCCCTTCTTCTCAATTTTGTTTATGAGATTTTTTATGAGAAAAATCTGATGGTGTGATATCTAAAAATTAGAAAAAAATCTAGAGGAGAAGGTCTCCTCCGATCCTAGCATAGAGGTGTTTTCAGGACATCAACTGTTGATGTCCCAAAGGAGAAGATTTATCTTCTCCTAGGGTTTATTCCATATGTCTTTTTATTTCTATTTTATGGAAGATCCAAAAGTTGGATTCCTCCCTCATTCCTCCTCATGTTCTTCATCTCTTGGATTGTCCAAGAGATTCGAAGAACATGTATTTGATTAACCATCAGGAGGGATCTATAAGAAGCTAGCACTTCGAACGGATCTTCGTTCGACGAACCTCCGATCTGTGTTGCAGATTTGTGTGGATCACCTGTAGAGATCGGATGCATGTGCAGCTCCAAAGGCAACAATGGATTCAACCATGAAGTTTTCGATCCATGCAAAGATAAGAGATCTGATCTCTTGGTGACCTAGATGCGAACTAGGATTAGATCTAGAATTGTTCTAGATCTAGGTATTGATATGATCAATACTACTTATGATTAATTTAATTTTAGATTTATATTTGCATCATAACATGTTATAGATCCTTGATGTAGGGTTTTGTAATTTTAATACATACATGTTGTAGATTAAATAGTTTAATCTATATCTTTTGCTGCTCTATATTTTGAAAAAAAATTGAAATCTATGCATGAAACTCTACATATTTTCTATCATATCGTAGAGCTATTCCTCATCTACTGAGGTAAATAGATCTCCTTATTGGTGCAATCCAATTTCTACAATGAACATACTATAGCCAACATACACCTAAGGGTTTCGAATGGCTTGAAGATAGACTTATGATGTAGTCAAACTATAACACCCTTAAGGTGAACTACCGATGCACCTCAGGTCAAAGAATCATACATACCACTACAGCATCGAGTCAGTCATCGATGAGAAGATAGACTTTCTTATGATTGCTCGAGGTGGTCTCGCTTAGTGCCCTCATTCTCTAATAAGTATCTATACTCTCACAATTGTGTATCCATACTATAGACTCAAGACACATCTATCCTAAGAAAGTGATCGTACATCAATCTTCTGAATCGATCACCATCCTCATGATGATCCTATGGTTGAGAGCAGTTTATGAGTTAATTATGAAAATTTATGTCTTAAATTTTCAACTATTGAAAATATGAGTTGTCATTATCATTAACTCAAAGGATGTATCACAGACACTTTTACATACACACTATGATAGAAAAATAATTTATTTATTAATTTATAGTCAAAATTATAAAATTATCCTTAGAAGTGTATTACAAGTGATAGCCAATCTAGCTTCTAGGGCACATATCTAACAAACTCCCACTTGACCTAAAGTCAATTGGCTATAAATCTATATCCCATCTTCTTAAGGTGGGCTTCATTCTTCTGCTGGCTTAATGGCTTTGTCAGCGGGTTAGCCACATTATTTGTAGTGTCGACTCTCTTGACCTTGATGTATTCCTTCTCGAGGTAATCGTAGATGTGGTGGTATCGCTGCTTGATGTGCTTGAATTTTTAGTGAGACCTCGGCTCCTTAGCTCGAGCTATGGCACCATTATTGTCATAGTACAGAGGGATGGCATCTGATGGCATCACTCCGAGCTCTATAGTAAACTTCTTGTACCAAAATGCCTTCTTTGCAGCTTTCGAAGCAGCGATGTACTCTGCTTCCATGGTGGAATCTGCTATCACCATTTGCTTGGAACTTTTTCAACTAACAGCACTACCATTACAAATAAATAGACTTTCAGATGTCGACTTTTGATCATCCATATCGGACATAAAATTTGAGTCTGTATACCCCTAGATCTAGAGTTCTCTATTACCAAAGACTAGAAACATATTCTTAGTCCTTCTTAAATACTTAAGGATATATTTTATAAAAGTCCAGTGCTCTTTGCCTAGATTTCATTGATACCTACTCGTAACACTCACAGCATGGGCAATATCAGGTCACATACATAGCATGGAGTACATGAGGCTCCCTATTGCCGAAGCATAAGGGATCTTGCTCATGTGTTTAATCTCCTCAGGTGTGTTCAGACATATCTTCTTGGAGAGATGAATGCCATGTCTGAAGGGCACCAAACCCCTCTTGGAGTTTTCTATGCTAAATCTCTTTAGCACCTCCTCTATGTACATCTTCTATGAGAGACCCAGCATCCTATTTGGTCTATCTCTATAAACCTTAATTTCTAGAATAAAGGATGCCTCTCCTAGGTCTTTCATGGAGAATTCTTTAGTCAACCACATTTTGACCATAGTCAACATGAGAATATCATTTTCAATTAAGAGGATGTCATCCACGTACAGTACGAGAAAGACAACAGCGCTCCCACTGACCTTTTTGAAAATATGAGGCTCCTCCTCATTCTTGATGAATCCAAATGATTTGATCACATCATTGAAACAAGCATTCCAACTCCGAGATGCTTGCTTAAGTCCATATATGAATCTTTGCAGCTTGCAGACCTTATGATCAATATCATTGGATGTGAAACCCAGCGGCTATTCCATATAGATATCTTCCTCAAGATATTCACATCCATCTACCAAATTTCATAACTAAAATAGGCTGCAACAGCAAGCAATGTATGGATGGATTTGAGCATGGTTACTAATGAAAAAGTATCCTCATAGTCAATACCTTCATGTTGACTATATCCCTTCGCGCTGACCATATCCTTTCACTACGAGTCTTGCTTTGAATATCTCTACATTCCCATCGGCACCTATCTTTCTCTTGAAGATCCATTTACATCTAATAGGTACTATACCTTCAGGTGGATCTATTAAGGTTCAGACTTGGTTTGAGCGCATTGAGTCAATCTCTAACTTCATTGCCTCTAATCATTTTTCATAGTCGATATCTGATATTGTCTCGTCATAGGTTTTGGGATCATCACCATGAATCCCTTTTCCTATAAGAAATATTTTCTCTACGTCCTTTGAAATAGTACCTATGTATCTTTCAGGGGGATGGGAAATCCTTTTTGATCTACAAGATAGATGAGGTAGTGATTGGACTGGCTCAATCTGATTAGGTTCCATAGGTTCCTTGGCTCATGGCTCTTGGGAGACTTTCTCCTCGAGCCTAAACTATCTTTTGATGCCACCATCTTGAATAAACTATTTTTTAAGAAAGATAGCATGTCGACTCGCCATTACGTTGTGATCTTTTAGAAGATAGAAATAATATCCTAATGACTCTTTAGGATATCTTGTGAACCGAGCTCTAAAGGACCTAGACTCTAACTTGTCCACCTATTGTCTCTTGACATAGGCCAGACAATCCCAAATTCTGAGATGACTCAGACTTGGTTTCTTACCATGCCATATCTCATATGGTGTGGTAAGAAATGATTTTAGATGAAACCCTATTCAGTAGATATATAGCGGTCAAAAGACTGTGTCCCTAAAGAAACTCAGAAAAGTCTATGAAGCTCATTATGGATCGAACCATATCTAATAGGGTCTGATTTCTCCATTCTAAAATTTCGTTGAGTTGAGGCATTCTAGGTGGAGTCCATTGAGAGACTATGCCATTATTATTAAGATAGTCTAGAAATTTTTGACTAAGGTATTCGCCTCCTCGATCTGATCGAAGAATCTTAATGAATTTTTTTATTTATTTTTCTACTTTAATTTTGAATTTTTTAAACTTTTTAGAAGCTTCAGACTTATCTCACATCAAATACACATACCCATATCGAGATAAATCATCGATAAAGGTGATGAAGTAGACGTAATTACCCCTAGCTGGCACATCAAATGGACCGCATACATTAGTATATACTAGTGCAAGATGGCCCTTTCCTCATGTCCCACAAAAGAGAGCTTGGTCATTTTACCATGAAGGCATAATTCACAAATCAGATATGACTCAAAAGTTAATAGACTTAATAGTCCGAATTTCTCTAATTTGTTAACCCTATCTTTAGCTATATGACCTAGCCTAAGAAGCCAAAGGTACCTATCATTTAGACTATCCCTAGGTCGCTTTGATCCTATGGCATTCACGTTTTGCTCGATATTAAAAATAGAAACATCAATATGTAACTGATAGAGACCATTTATAAGAAAATCACTTATAATTTTATTTCTTTTATAAAGAATATTATAATGGTTCTTAAGAAAACTAATTACATATTCTTCCTGTGCTAAACATAAAACAAAAATCAAATTCCTGCTTACTATAGGCACATAAAAATAGTCCCAAAGTACTGAGTCTAATCCTGATGGTAATCATAGAGGATAGGTTTCCACGGCCACAGCAGCAACTCTTGCACCATTCCCGATGCATAAGATTATCTCACCATCTCTCAGCCTCCTACTATCCTTAAGACCCTGTATAGAAATGCACAAGTGAGCACTAAAACCAGAGTCAAGCATCCAACTAGATGTAGAAGAAACCATAAGATTAGATTCTATAATGAGCATACCTCTAGAAGGACCTACCTCCTTCTTGTTCTTCAGACTGACCAAGTAAAGAGGGTAGTTCCACTTTAAATGACCGTCAGTATTGCAATGAAAATATTTTTCTTTATCAACAGCCTTCTTCTTCACCTCTACCTTCTTCTTCTTCCCACCATCCATCTTCTACTTCTTCATGAATTTTTTCTTCTTCCCAAAAAATTTTCTCTTGGAAGAAATCTACTCCACAACAAGTATTGAGTCTTTAGAATCTTTCATAGAAAGCTCAATAGTAACTAGCATATTCATGAGCTCAATCAAGGTATTCTAAAGTTTATGCATATGAAAGTTCGTGATGAACTGTCCATACCATCAGTCAAGGACTGTAGAATTATGTCAGTCTATAAATCTTGATCTAACTTGACACCAAGCTTTTTAAGCTCTTCTATGTCCTTGATCATCATCAGATAATGATCTTGGACTGACTGTCCATCATGCATTTGAGCCTTAAATAGTCTTTTAGTGACTTGATATTTGGCCGTGCAACTCTGTTCATCAAACAATTCTTGCAGGTGAGCCAACATTTGGCAGCTAGCCTTAATGTCTTCATATTGGCACTGGAGCTCATCAGACATCGAGCCCAACATGCAATACCTGGCTTTGTTATCTTCATCCATCTACTTCTTTAGAGATGCTCTTTGATCAGTGAATGGATGGGTTGGTAAGATGGGAGGATCCTATTCCAACACATGAGTCAACTTCTCGAAACCCAAAATAATTTTGAAGTTTTAGAGCCAATTTTTGTAGTTAGATCTGGTCAGTCTATGGGTGTCTAGGATATACGCTAGTGGATTAGACGCAGTCATTTTTTTGTAGAGAGTTAAAGTTTCTAATTAGATTTTGTAATTAGACATAATCAATTTATTTAGAGATTTTATTTTTAAACAAATTAGGCTCTCACTATTTACTCAGATCTCTATACTTCCTTGGCAGAGGTGAAAATCTTCATGATTATTGATTTCTAGTTGATGGTGCGGTCCCACCAACTGACTCACCATCTCACCTAATAGTTATTGGTGATGGATCAACTGATGAGTGGACAACTCTTATCCAATGATTCTCTAATCATGGTGCATCCTAATCTGATCTCTAATTCATGAATCTCACCATGTCCGAAATATTAATCCACTCCTTAGTTAAGTCAGACCCATCATTTGCATAGATTGAATTTCTGATTGGATCCCTCACCATATCCAGAATATTAAATCCAACCCATCCTCCAACCCGTAGTATCCAATGCCTAATAGATATGGTTGCATCTTTTTAGTGCAACTAAACCACTTATCAAGCCAAGAATAATCAACCCCGAAAAGGGCCCGCACATCTATAATGGTGGAAGATCTTAGACTTAATATTTTTTTAGGAAGATTTAATTTAGGTCTCTTTAAACTTGACTTGATTTAGTCATAATAATTATGACAAACCTAGTGGCATGGGTTGGCTCAAATTGTTAGCCACCTCAAATCGGAACTGGACCGACACAAATAGCCAGACAAGTAAGATCGGTGGAAGGGATATGCCATTAACTCGACAAGAACGTATTCAAATTGAGTAGCTCTTAATTAAAAAATAATCGATCGTATCTGCCAGACTTACCTTAGACACCAAATTATTGAATCAGAACTAATTGAGTTAGCCTACAATCCAAGCTTAAATCGCAGAGCCAAATTAGGTCTTGACTTGATCAAGTCACAACTCAATATGATTCGATCTTAATCCAGACTTAATCCTATTAAGCTGGTCAAATCTAAGCTTTCTTTGATCTCACCTAACCAACTCTTGATCTATAATTTTTAGATCTAATTAATTTCATAATCTTAATTTTTAATTAAATTTTAATTTAAGAATAAAATAAGTAATAAAAATTTTAGGATTTCAGGATCTAAGATTTTACAGAAAAATAAGTTGTGATTTCTGATTAAGGACGAACACACAGCACCCCTGCACACCATAAGAATACCCCATTGAATAGGAGGAGAGGATCTTTAAATCCTACTTTGTTCTTATGACCGAATGGCTATGGAAAACTCCTTAATCAGAAATATAATTTTTTACTACAAAACTAACTATATCATATATCATATATAAAAAGATCTAACTAATACATTTCTTGCTTACATCTCATGTATCATCAAAATGCATACTTTCACATCTAAAATATCATATATTAAATCTAAAAAATAAAATTTTAAATTTGATCATATCAAATATAAAACTATTCTAGATATCTTATAGAACTATTCTATGACTAGTCTAAGCATGCATCTTCAATATCTCATATGAATAAATCAAAAATTAAAAAAATATATTTTTATTTTAGATCTGATTATAATAATTATAACATTAAAAAAATAAAAATTAAATAAATTTAAAATTATATTTAATTAAAATAAATACATGATCATACTAGACTACACATAGAACTATTCTATACCTAGTCTAGTCATGCATCTTATACATATTAGATCTAAAATTTTTAATTTTTTAATTTTTTAGTTTTAGATCTAATCACATCTGATGTGACATCTAAAATTTTTTAATATCAGATCATAAATAAAAATAAAATTAGATCTAAGAAAGATCTGAAGAACAGCTAACCTAGCTCTGATACCAGTAGAAGGAAAAATCCTATTTTTTGCCGTAGGATCGTACAAATCTGATCAGATCTAAGATGGATTTTTCTAAAACTTCTTAAATAATCTAATCTAATCTAAGAATTCTTAGATCTAATCATGATAATCTGATATTAAAAATTAAAATAAAAATTAAATCAGATTTAATATCATACCTTATTTGGGTAATCTGATTACCTTATGATGATCCTGATATTTTCTGTGGTTCTAAAAGGAGCCACGCATGCACCTGGCCTCTACTAGTATTCACTCAGAAAGGATCTAGATATCTTTTCTTTACAAATCTTTTCTTCAAAGATCAGATCTAAATCTGATCTGGAAGTCCTTCAAAAAATTTTTGAAGGCAGCATATCCATCTCACAAACACTATCGCGTAGATGCTAAACTCTTCATAAATTTGATTGGATCTTCTTCTTAGATTTGTGCCTAAATTTTTAGACATGTAGAACAGAGGGAGAGAGAGAGGATAGAGGGGTGTGGGATATCTGGAATGGTAGTCTTTGGGTATGAAAAATATTTCTACATGAAGAGCCTTGGCATAAGGGTTCTTATACAAAAACATAGCACCAAGTTAGAGTCCATCTTTGACCAAAATCTTCATTTCTTGGACCATTGGGACTCCTAAACTTGATCTACACAAAAATCCTTAGATTTCATCGAATTTTGACACCAAAAATCAATATGAAAGATGGTGGCATGAGTAGATAAGGAAGAGTCTACTACGCCTAGGACTCTTTCCTCAAGAGTTTGATCCAAATCAAACAATATCATAACTAAATCTAGATACCTCCAAAAATCATGAAATTTGGTACACCCAATTTATATTTCATGATCTATCAAATATCTAAAAATTAGATTAAAATAATTTCTAGATAATTTTTTAGAAGCATCTAATCAGGTAACCCTTTATTCTCTCAAATAGGTCAACTTTTGACCCTAGTCCAATTTGACTATGAATGGATTTAATTTCTATAATTAATCTGACCTGGACTTGTTCCAATCATATGAAAATAATCCCATTCAAAATACAAGAATGAGCCAAATAAATTTTACTTGGTTGTGATGAATCAAAAAGATTTCAAAAGGAAAAAGTCAGGATCAATCGTGTGCTAGCACGATTACCTTGAATCTGATTGGATCTAATCCAAATCAATCAAACTTGGTTAGCTCAATAGATGACATCCAGGCCCAAACAATTATTTGTGTGATCTAGTTAGATTCAATTTTGTATGGTAATGGGATATGTCATGATCTCCATCATTGATATCATCGAAATATCTTTCAATGGATCAGAATTTTTCTGATTCATACAATTAGAATAATTGATCATCAAAATCATTCTAATTGCTCCCAAAATCCACTAGTGACACCTAGAAGTAAATAGTGGCAACCCATCAAAACTGAAAGTGAACCTCTTAGTATAGTTACCTATGTTATTGGGTTCTTCTATTTTGAGCCCGGACAGGATTAGGATTAAGGTGACTCATCAAACCCAATGTCCGTTATATGAATTAAACATTCGATTCGAGTCCAATATGAAACCCTAATAGAAATTTTTTCTATCATCTTCACTCTACCATGGCCATGGGCTTAAGGACTCAATCTCATAATTATCATAGGACTACTCTTCATCTACCAAGGTAGATAGATCGCCTTATTGGAGCAATCCAATTCCTATAATGAACATGCTATGGCCAACATACATCTCAGAGTTTCGAATGACTAGAAGATCGAGTTATGATGTAGTAAAACTATAACACCCTCAAGGTGAACTACCGATGCACCTTAGGTCAAAGAACCATACACACCACTATAGCATCGAGTCAGTCATCGATGAAAAGGTAGACTTTCTTATGACTACTCTAGATGGTCACGCTCAGTGCCCTCATTCTCTAACAAGTACCTATACTCTCGCTTCATGTATCCACACCATAGACTCATAACATGTCTATCCTAAGAAAGTGATCATACATCAATCTTTTGGATCAATCACCATCCTCGTGATGATCCTACGATTGGAAGCAGTTTATTAGTTAATTATAAAAATTCACGTCTTAAATTTCTAACTCTTGAAAATATGAATTATCATTACCATTAACTCAAAAGATATATCACAGACACTTTTAAATACACACTATGATAGAAAAATAACTTATTTATTAATTTATAATCAAAATTATAAAATTATCCTTAGAAGTGTATTACAAGTGACAGCCAATCTAGTTTCTAGGGCACACATCTAAAACCTTCTTACAATAGGGTCAAGCTTTGACCCTGATGTACGATAGAAAAAGGTAGGTGATCAGAAATGGTTGATGATTAGAAATGGTAGGTGTTGTCCTAAAAATCATCTGATGAATTAAGACAACCCAAGCTCTAGTCAGGGTTTCGGTTGAGTCAAACTCATCCATGATGAACCAAAAATACTACAGAAGGAGAATGTTAGGTTAAATCATGTGCTAGCATGATTTTCTTGAACCTAATCGGATCTAATCCAAATCAATTAAACTAACTCAGTCTCATTGATCACAACTAGACTCAAACCCTTATATGTGTGATCCAGTTAGATTCAATTCTATATGGTAATGAGATATGTCATGATCTCTATCATTGACATCATCGAAATATCTTTTGATGGATCAAAACTTTTCTGATTTATACAATTTTAATGATCGATCATCAAGACCATTCTAATTGCTCCCAAAATCCACCAGTGACACCTAGCAACATATGGTGGCAACCCATCAAAACTGAAACTGAACCTCTCGGTGCAGCTATCTATGTGAATCGATTCTACTATCATGAGTCTCGATAGGATTATGGTTTAAGGTAAACTTGTCAAAACCCAACATCGATCATATGAATGAATCATTTGATTTGAGTCTGATGTAAAATCCTAATAAAAAATTCGTTTCTATTATATCACACTGCCATGGCCATGGGCTTAAGGACTCATTCTCAAAATCATCAAAAAACTACTTCTTTACTATTGATGTTGATAGATTCCATCTTGGTGCAATCTAGTTCCTACAATGAACATGCTATAGCCAACATACACCTCAGGATTTTGAATGACTAAAAGATCGAGTAATGGTGTAGTCAAACTATATCACATTCAAGGTAAACTACTGATGCACCTTAGATCAAAGAACCTGACACACAACTGCAACATTGAGTCAGTCATTGACGAGAAGGTAGACTTTCTTATGACTGCTCGAGGTGGTCATGCTCAGTGCCCTCATTATCTAACGAGTATCTATACTTTTACTCCAGTATTTCCACACCATAGACACAAGACTCATCTATCCAAAGAAAGTGATTGTACACTAATCTTCTGGATCGATCACCATCCTCATAACGATCCTACGATCGAGAGCAGTTTATGAGTTAATTATAAAAATTCATGTCTTTAATTTTTAACTCTTGAAACTATGAATTGTCATTACCATTAACTTAAAGAATATATCACAGATACTTTATAAATACATACTATGATAGAAAAATAATTTTTTTATTAATTTATAGTCAAAATCATAAAATTGCCCTTAGAAGTGTATTACAAGTGTCAGTCAATCTGGCTTTTACGGCATACATCTAACAAACTCCCACTTGACCTAAAGCTAATTGGCTACAAATCTATGTCCTATCTTCTCAAGAAGGGTTTCGATCTTCTGCTGGTCTAAAAGCTTCGTTAGTAGATCTGCCATGTTGTCCACAAAGTTGACTCTCTTGACCTCAACGTAACCCATCTCAATATAATCGCGAATGAGATGGAATTGTTGCTCGATGTGCTTGAATTTTTGATGAGACCTCGGCTCCTTAGCTAAAGCTATGGCATCATTATTATCATAGTATAGAGGGACAGCATTCGATGACATCACTCCGAGCTCTGTGGCAAACTTTTTATATTAGAATATCTTCTTTGTAGCTTTTGATGCAGCGATATACTTTGCTTCCATGGTGGAATCCACTATCACGATCTGCTTGAAACTTTTTCAGCTAACAGCACCATCATTGCACACAAACAGACTATCAAATAACGTCTTTTGATCATTTATATCAGACATAAAGTTTGAGTCTATATAACACTGGACCTGAAGTTCTCCATTACCAAAGATCAAGAACATATCATTAGTCCTTCTCAAGTACATAAGAATACACTTCACAGAAGTCCAATGCTATTCACCTGGATTCGACTGATACTTGCTTGTGACACTCACAGCATGGGCTATATCAGGTGGTGTAAATAACATGGCATACATAAGGCTTCCTATTGCAGAAGCATAAGGGTTCTTGCTCATGCGTTCAATCTCCTCAGGTATGGTAGGGCACATCTTCTTAGAAAGATGAATAGCATATCTAAAGGGTACCAATAGAGTTTTTCATGATGAACCTCTTCAGCACCTTCTCTATGTACATCTTCTATAAGAGACCTAATATCCTATTCAGTCTATCCCTATAGACCTTAATTTCTAGAATAAAGGATGCCTCTCTTAGGTCTTTCATAGAGAACTCTTTTGATAACCATATTTTAATCGTAATCAACTTAGGAATATCATTCCCAATAAAGAGGATGTCATCCACGTACAGTATGAGGAAGACTACAATGCTTCTATTGATCTTTTTGAACATATAGGGCCCCTCCTCATTTTTGATGAATCTAAATAATTTGATCACATCATCAAAATGAGCATTACAGCCCCAAGATGCTTGCTTAAGTCTATAGATAGATCTTTGTAGCTTATAGACCTTGTGATCAGCATCACTAGATGTGAAATCTTACGGCTATTCCATACCGATATCTTCTTCAAAATATCCATTTAAGAATATTGTTTTTATATCCATCTGACATATTTTATAATCAAAATAGGTTGCAACAGCAAGTAGTGTGTGGATGGATTTAGGCATGGCTACTAGCAAGAAGGTATCCTGATAGTCAATGCCATGCTGACTATACCCTTTCGCCACTAACCTAGCCTTGAATGTCTCCACATTCCTATTTGCATCTATATTTCTCTTGTAGATCCATTTACACCCAATAGATACTATACCTTCAGGTGGATCCACTAAGATCCAAACTTGGTTCGACTGCATTGAGTCAATCTCTAACTTCATTGCCTCTAACTATTTTTTGGAGTCGATATCTGATATCATCTCGTCATAGATTTTGGGATCATCACCATGAACCCCATTTTTCATGAGGAATATTTTCTAGACATCTTTTGAAATAATATCTAAGTATCTTTTAGGAGGATGAAAAATCCTATTTGATCTATGAGGTGGAGGAGATTGTGAATGGACTGGCTCAATCTGATTAGATTCTATAGGTTCTTAGCTCGTTGCTCTTGGGAGACTTTCTCCTTGTGCCTTATCTGTATTCCAATGTCACCATCTTGGATAAACTATTTTTCAAGAAAGATGGCATGTTGACTTACAATCACATTGTGGTCTTCCAAAAGATAGAAATAATATCCTAATGACTCTTTAGGATATCCAATCAAACGAGCTCTAAAGGACCTAGACTTTAACTTATCCGTCTGCTGTCTCTCAACATGAGCCAGACAATCCTAAATTTTGAGATAACTCAGACTTGGTTTCTTACCATGCCATATCTCATACGGTGTGGTAGGAACAATTTTAGAGAAAATCCTATTCAGTAAGTAAATTAGGGTCATTAGACTGTGTCTCCAAAGAAAATCAGGGAGGTCCATGAAGCTCATCATGGATCGGACCATATCTAATAGGGTTCAATTCCTTCTTTCTAAAATTCTATTGAGTTGAGAGGTTCCTGATGGAGTCTATTGAGAGACTATACCATTTTTCTTAAGATAGTCTAAAAATTTCTGACTAAAGTATTCACCTCTTTGATATGATTAAAGAATCTTAATGGATTTTTCAGTTTACTTTTCTACTTCATGTCTAAATTTTTTTAACTTTTCAAAAGCTTTAGATTTGTGTCGCATTAGATACACATACCCATACTGAGAGAAATCATCAATAAAGATGATGAAGTAGACATAGTTGCCTCTAGTCAATAAATTAAATGGGCCTTATACATCAATATGTATTAGGACAAGAAGGTCTGTAGCTCTTTTCCTATGTCCTACAAAAGGAAGCTTGATCATTTTGCCATGAAGGCATGATTCACAAATCAAACATGACTCAAAAGTCAACAGACTCAATAGCTCGAATTTCTCTAATTTGTTAATCCTATCTTCGGCTATATGATCTATCCTAAGGTGCCATAGATACTTATCATTTAGACTATCCTTAGGTCACTTTAGTCCTATGGCATTCATGTTTTGCTCAACATTTAATACAGATACATCAATATGCAACTGATAGAGATCATTAATTAAGAATCCACTTGCAATTTTATTTCTTTCAAAAAGAATAGTACAATGATCCTTAAGAAAGTTAATAACATAACCTTCATGTGCTAAATAAGAAATAGAAATCAAATTCCTGCTTACTGCTGGCACAAAATAACAATCCCTAAAAATCAAATCTAAACCAGATGGTAGTCAAAGAGGGTAGGTTCCCATGGCTACAATAGCAACTCTTGCTCCATTTTTGATATGTAGAATCATCTCACCATCCCTCAATCTCCTGCTCTCCTCAAGACCCTGCATGGAACTACACAAATGAGCACTAGATCTAAAGTTAAGTATCCAACTTGATGCAGAAAAAATCATTAAGTTAGATTCAATCATGAGCATACCTCCAGAAAGATCTGCTTCCTTCTTATTCTTTAGTATGGTCAGGTATAAAGGACAGTTTCACTTTCAATGGCCATCAAAATTATAATGAAAATACTTTTCTTTGTCAGCGGCCTTCTTCGGCTCTTCCTTCTTGTTCTTCTTTCCACTTTCATAGACTTCTTTCTAAAAGATTTTCTTTTGGAGAAAGTCCACTCCACAGCAAGAACTGAGCTCTTTGAATCTTTCATGAAGAGCTCAGTAGTAACCAGCATATTCATAAGTTCAACCAAAGTATTTTATAGTTTATGCATATGATAGGTCATGATGAACTTTCCTTACACATCAATCAAGGATTATAGGATTATATTGATCTATAGGTCCTTGTCCAACATGACACCAAGCTTCTTAAGCTCCTCTAAGTCCTTGATTATCATTAGATAAAGATCTTCGACCAACTGCTCATCACACATCTGAGCCTTAAAAAATCTCCTAGTGAGTTGATATTTGGCTGCATGACTCTGTTCACCAAACAACACTTACAGGTGAGCCAACGTTTGGTGGCTAGTCTTTATGTCTTAATGTTGATGCTAGAGTTCATCAGATATCGAACCCAACATGTAATACCTGGCTTTGTTATCTTCATCCATCCATCTTTTCAGAGATACTCTCTATTTAGCGGATGGACGGACTGGTAAAATGGGAGGATCTTGTTCCAACACATGAGTCAATTTCTTAGAACCCAAAATAATTTTGAAGTTTCAGAGCCAATCCTTGTAGTTGGGTTCGGTCAGTCTATAGGTGTCCAGGATACGGTCTAGTGGATTGAACACAGATATTTTCTTATTGAGAGTCATGGTTTCTAGTTAGATTTTATAATTAGACTTAACCAATTTATTTAAAAATTTAATTTTAAAATAAATTTGGCTTTCACTATTTTTTTGGATCCCTATACTCCCTAGGCAAAGATGCAAAAATCTCCACGATCAATGATTTTTAGTGGATGGTGCGGTCCCACAGATTGGCTCACCACCTCATCTAATAGTTATTGGTGATGGATCAACCGATGAGTGGACAACTCTTGTCTAATAATTCTCTAATCATGGTACACCAATACCTAGTTTCTAATTCATGAATCTCATAATGTCCAAAATATTAATCCAATCCTTAGTTAAGTCAGACCACTACTTACATGAATTGGATTCCTAATTGGATCTCTCACCATATCTAGAATATTAAGTCTAGCCCATCCTCCAACTTGCAGCATCCAATGCCTAATAGACATGGTTGCATCTTTTTGGTGCAACTAAACAACAATATCCAGCTGAGAACAATCAATTTCGGGAAGGGCCCGCACATCTACAATGGAGGAAGATCTTGGACTTAATATTTTATTAGAAAGATTTAATTTAGAACTCTTTAAACTTGACTTAGTCATAATAATTATGACTAACCTAGTGGCATGGGTTAGCTCAAATTGTCAGCCATCTCTAATTAGAACTAGATCATCACAAATGGCCAGGTAAGTGAAATCGATCGAAGAGATATGTCATTAACTCGATAAGAATGCATTCAGATCGAGTAGCTTTTAATTAAAAATCAATCGATCATATCTACCAGACTTACCTTAGACATCAAATTATCAAATTAGAATGAATCGGGTTAGCTTACAATCTAGGCTCGAACCATAAAGCCAAATCAAGTCTTCACATGATCAAGTCACATCTCAATATGATTTGATCTTGATCCAGACTTGATCCTATTAGGTTGGTCAAATCTAAGCATTCTTTGATCCTACCTAACCAACTCTTGATTTGGTTTGATCAACCGCTAAACCTAATTAAGCTACCAAAGCCCGAATCCAAATTTATGAAGGTGTCTTAGATCTTAAAATTTAAAATTTTAGATCTAATTAGTTTTATAATCTCAATTCTTAATTAAGTTTGGGTTTATAACTAGAAACATATAAAATTTTTAGGATTTCAAGATCTAGGATTTTGTAGAAAAGTAAATTTTTGATTTCTGATTAAGGACGAATGCGCAGCACCCCTACACGCCATAAGAGCACCTCATCTAATAAAAGAAGAGGGCCTTTAAACCCTACTTTGCTCTTATGACTGGATGGCTAAGGAAAACACCTTAATTAGAAATAATTACTACACTACAGAATAATAAATCTATAATATATATCTTATATAAAGTTATAGATCTAAACATGCACGTTCTTTATACATATCATGTATCAATCATTAAATCCTATATGCATGCTTTTAGATCTAATACATCACATCTAATATCTAAAAAATAAATTTTATATTGATCATATCAAAATAAAATCTATTCTAGATAAATCATAGAACTATTCTATAACTAGTCTAGTCATGCTTCATTCATATCTCATATAAAAATTAAAAATTTTATTTTCTATTTTTAGATCTAATTATAATATTTATAACATCAGCAAATAGAAGCATAAATATTTAAAATAAAGTTTTAATCATATCAAAAAGTAAATTAGTACTGACTACACATAGAACAATTCTAAACCTAGTCTAGATATGCATCTCATACAAGATTGATATGAATCTAAAATTTTTTAATCTTTTTGATTTCAGATCTGATCATATCTGATGTGATATCTAAAATTTTTAATACCATATCATAGATTATAATAAAAATTAGAATCAAAATAGATCTAAAGAACTGCTAATATAGTTCTAATACCAGTTGAAGAAAAAACTGCTTTTTCTACCACAGGATCAGTCTGATCTGACCAGATCTATAGAAAATATTTTTAAAATATTTCTATAATATTTAATTAGATCAAAAAGTTTTTCAATATAATTTTAAATATTTGATATTAAAAATTAAAATTAAAATTAAAATAGTAACATCTGATGTTACTTTTTGGGTAAACTACTTTTATCCTGTTGATGATCTATAGAAGCTTTGGGTTCTAGATCAAGCCATGCATGTGCCTAGCCTCTACCAAAGTCCACTCAAGCTAGATCTAGAGGTACTCTGCTTCTGGATCTAATCATCAAAAATTAGATCTAAATATTATTTTGTAGAGTCTTCGAATCAACCAATGAAGGCAGAGTGCTTGTCTCATGAATGTCATCTCTTTCCTTGAAACCTTTGCGCCAATTTCTATTGATCTTCTCTTAAACCTTGTTCCAACCTTTGGGCATGAAGAAGAAGGAGAGGAGGGGCATGGAGAAAGAGGGGATGACAGCAAGTGGGGGCTTGGGATGTAGAGCAATAATTATGAGAAATCCTAGGGCGCAAGGTCTCTTAAATAGAGCCTTGCACCACCTCAGTGTTTCAATCAACAAAGAAACCAATTGCTTGATTTAATTTAGATTTCTTAACTAATTTTCATGCCAACTCACATCAGAATTGCCACCCTAAATATTCCATATAATATCATACAAAATATGTTGGAGTTTGATCTCTATCAAACCTCTTTGTTGATCGATCAAATCTAAAATTTGACCAAGTCAAAGTCTATCCATGATGGGCACATGCCTAGGGGAATGTGGGCCCTCTCCATGTCATACCAAATAAGTGGGGGTGCACACCCATAGAAAATCTCTAGGGGGCATGTTCCCTTGGTCCCTTCTTTCTTACAATAGGGTCAACCTTTGGCCCTAGTGTGCGACAGAAATAGGCAGGCGATCAGAAATAGTAGATGACCAAAAATGGTAGGTGTTGTCCTAAAAATCATCTGATGAATTAAGATAACTCAAGCTCTAGTCAGGATTTCGATTGAGTCAAACTCATCTGTGATGAACCAGAAAGACTACAGAAGGAGAATGTTAGGTTCAATCATGTGCTAGCATGATTTTCTTGAACCTAATCGGATCTAATCCAAATCAATTGAACTGACTCAGTCTCATTGATCACAACTAGACTCAAACCCTTGTATGTATGATTCAGTTAGGTTCAATTTCGTATGGTAATGAGATATGTCATGATCTTAATCATTGACATCATCAAAACATCTTTCGATGGATTAGAACTTTTCTGATTCATAAAATTTTAATGATTAATCATTAAGGCCATTCTAATTGCTCTTAAAATCCATCGGTGATACCTAATAGCATATGGTGGCGATCCATCAGAATTGAAAGCAAACCTCTCAGTGCAGCTATCCATATATGAATCGATTCTACTATCATTAGTCTCGACAGGATTAGGGTTTATGGTAAACTCATCAAAACACAACATCCATCATATGAATAAATCATTCGATTTAAGTCCAATGTGAAATCCTAGTAGAAAGGTTTTTTCAATTATATCACACTGCTATGGCCATGGGCTTAAGGACTCGATCTCATGATCATCATAGGACTACTCCACTACCAAAGTTGATAGATCCCATCTTGGTATAATCCAGTTCCTACAATGAACATGCTATAGCCAATATACACCTCAGAATTTTGAATAGCTAGGAGATTGAGTTATGGTATAGTCAAACTATAACACACTCAAGGTAAACTGCTCATGCACTTCAGGTTAAAGAACCTAACATACAACTACAACATCGAGTCAGTCATCGATGAGAAGGTAGACTTTCTTATGATTGCTCGAGATGGTCACGCTTAGTGTCTTTATTCTCTAATGAGTACCTATACTTTCACTCCAATATCTTCATACCGTAGATACAAGACTTTGTTGAAAATTATGTCCAAAAGCCAATCATCAGCCTATTGATGGTTGAGATATTATAATTAATTTATTATTTAATAAAAATATTTTGGCATCCTTTTTCATCATAAATTTATATTTTCTAATGAACTCTATTATTGTGATGAAGTCCTTAGGACTATTTAGTTTCGACAAAGAGAGAATTTATCGATTAGTCCTTAAATTTATTCACGACTAAATGATAGGCTGCTAATTAGGATGACAGCATCTATCCAACATAGGTCGCTATATGCCACATAGGTTGGTTGCCCTCTTAATCAAGGAGTGTGGAGACACTGGTATGGCATACAAGTGAGATGTATAGATACATCATTATGAAACATGACCAACTCCAGAGCATTCTACTATCAAGAATATCTCTGATGGGATATCGATATAAGTATCCCTTAGACCTGAGATCACCTCAGTGACTTGCAAGCAACATACTGTGCTTTGGTACTAGACTAACTGAATTTCTAATTTAGCAATGGAAGGCTTCTGGGCACAGTCAAGTACTTACAAAGTCAGAGTGTGATCAAGATGAAATTGACCACTTTAAGAGTTGGAGAAGAATATATCACTATATTTCAATATAGCAAAATCTTGGTCAGGATAATCCATCAGATGGATTTGATATTTTGAAATACAATGTGGACAATCTGATCAGAGTTGATAGTTGAACTCTGAGATATCCTATGAGCATTATAGTCAAGGGGATGAATTATATGGAAACTATATTCGCATGGATTCTAAGGATGGTGTTCTACACCTTTCGACCTATCCGACTATCGGGTATCATTGCTAGATGGTCACTTTGATTGGTACAAAAATTTATTTCTATACTATCAACTTAGGTTTGAACCTATGAGGTCACACACATTAGAGTTCACATTCTGATCGGATAGTTGATCAGTGATTTAGAATTATTTTAGGGTTAAACAATCAATACGATTGGTGTTTAACTTAGTGCAAGTGTTGCAGGAGGATCGATTAGCAATTCGATTGCTAATTGACTTAATTTGATTTAACCAAAATGCTGAGATTAAGTATAATTAAAAATAATTTAATTAGATTTAGATTAGGCTTGATTGGATCAAGTCCAGTTGGCTTATTGGATAAGTCAAATGCAAGGAAGAACTAGTCCTAGTCTAACTAGGACTCGGGTCAACCCAATTCTCTAATTTAATTAAAAAATTAAATTAGAATTAAATTAAATTTAATCTAATTTAGTTAAATCTTTAAATGAGTTAGGGCCTTATTTAATTATGTTGGTTTACTCTTATTTTTATTTGGTTAAAAGATCTTGTTTGACTAAGTCAAAATAGGAGTCCTAGTGTGACTAGGACTCCCTATTCCTTATGCCACCTAATCCTCACACCCCATCCTTTTCTCTTTGTATTTTTATGTGAATAATCTCCATGCCCAAGGTTTCTCATGCCTCCCTTCTTTCTTCCTTTTGCTCATATGGAAGTTTGTTGGAAGACCAAGTCAAAAGGAGAATTAGTTTTGCTTAAGAATTCTATGTGATAGAATCCTTGTCAACCAAAACTCTTCCAATAAGTGTGGCAACCCATCCTTCCTTACTTTTTTTGATTTTCATGGTAAAAGAGGAATTTTTTTTGTGCACCCTCCTTGCTAGTCCATGGCAGAAAAAGAGGTGGGGGCACCCATGAGTTGGGCGCCCCAATAACTTCCCTTCTTAGTCTAGGTTTTTGACCTAACTTGGACTCTAGATATCTCTTTATTTAAAGGGAATTTTTCATTGAAACTTTTGTGGATTATAGATAATTGGGAGGCCTCTTTGATTCAAAAAAATTATAGAAAAATTTATCTAGATCGAGGAGATATTGAAAACATAAATTAGGATATCTAGAAAAAGAACAAAGAAGAAGAAGAGGGTCTTATGCTAGGATTTTTGTTCCAGATCTCTTCCTCCCTTTTTGTGAGCTTTTGAGAGGTGTCTTGGAATCACAAATCTTCCTCTTTTCTTTTGGTATTTTAGAGTGTCCATGTTTCAAAGAAGAAAGCATCGGATCAACGATCAAAGAGAGATCAGCACAGTGCTAGCATACTATGCTGATTTCCTGCATCAGGATCTCTGATCGTATTTGTGGGCTCGTGTAGACAACTTCTAGAGGCTGGACATGTGTGCAGTTTGTGACTTTATTCTCAAGCTTGGATCAAAAAGTTAGAACATCTAACTTGCTTAGGTAATAGATCTGATCTATTAACTTCATACCTGCATTTGATGTAGTGTAGATCTAGATTGATTTGATCGATCTTTTCTTTCTTATTTGATTTTAATTTTTGATTTAATATCATATCTTGATCATGTAATAGATCTGAGATCTAGATATTTATATATTTATTTAAATAAATATTTAATTTATTTAAGTCTTTTGCTGCATGATCTTGAAAAGTTTCAAGATCTATCCGTGAAATCCTAAATCTGGTTTTTTCAATTGGTATCAAAACGTAGGTTCTTATTACATGATTCTTATGCATGTTTTGATTATTTCTTAGATTAGATCTAATTTATAATCTAATTATTAAATCTAAAATAAAAAAAATTTAGATCTTATGAACTGTCATAAGGTTATCCTGCTGTATGGTTTATCCCTTACAGTGAAAATGTTGTCCGAATTCATGATGATCTGATTATAATCATAAATTTATTAGATTTGATCTAATTTTATTTATAATTTAATATATTTAAAATTATTTTAGATCTAAAAATAAAATATTTTAGATTGCACGGACTGCCATAAGGTTGTCCTGCTGTAAAGTTTATCTCTTACAGTGAATAGGTTGTCCTAGTACATGCTGATTTACAATATTGATCATAAAATTTTAGATTAGATTTAAGATATTTTATGATCTGATTAAAAATATTTTAATCTAATTTTAATCATCATAAATATGTTAGATTTGATCTAGAAAGATTTATGATTGATTATTATTGAAACTATTTCAATTAAATGAACCTATTTAGATTAGATTTAAAGTAGTTTTATATTTATTTTACTTGCATATTGATTATGAATCAAACATGCAACTTGGTTGATAGAACCATGTTGTAAAAATATTTTTCAAATATGAAAATCATTTTTGAAAAGCCGAACCCCAACTCTTAGCCCAAAACTTAATTGAATATTAAGAAGTTGATTGATTAGAATCTAGAATTGTGAATTGAAGATCCTAAAATACAAATCATAATACATTGGGTTAAATGGGTTAGTGAAAATTAGGTCCATTAATTGGGTTAGACCTAGGGTTAGATTAAAGAATGGACTTAATTAGAGAATTGACTAAATCTAATCAATTGTTATGTTAGATTAGGTCAAAAATTCTCTAGATCAATTATAATAGTTTTAGTTGGTCAAGTCCATATCTTTAACAAGACCCAAGATGGACTTGATTCTTAGCTATACGGTCTAGCTTGAACTGTTAAGTTGATCTAATTAAAATTAATTAAACCAATTGGTGTCTAACGTAAATCAGATCGGTGGATTTTAATTGGCAGCCCGCTTATCTGACCATTTCTGATGGTGTCTAAGACAAGCTTTGGCAAACCCTCCCATCGATCGAACTTACCTGACCTTTTGGTGAGATTATATTTTGATTAAACCACTTGACTATTCGAGCTGACCCATGTCAGCTAGATAAATTAGTGTGACTGATTTTGATGCTCCTAGACCAGCCTGTTAGTGGTCTCCCTTAAGCTAACTTGGTGAAGCCAGTGGGATGATCATGACAAGCTGGTTAATCTGACCTACTCACTTCTATAAATAAATCCTCTAAAATTATTAGATCCCTAAAATAAAATAGTTATATGATAACTGGATCATAGCCACCCATTAAAGTGGATGATAATGGGTCCATCAATTGGATAATCATTGGAGGCCCAAAGGCCTGGTGCTTATCGGTTGATGGAATTATCATTCATTATATGATCTCTTTGATACATTTTTTTAAATGGTGGTCAGATGTACCAACCAAAGTTGGGCTTGATCATTCATTGGTTAGATGGGCTAAGTATGGTCATGTTAATGGTTGGACCTAACTGGATCCATTTTTGAGAAGACCAAAGCTAACTAATCAGGGGTTGGGACAAAATTTAATTACTAGAAATTATTCAGAAAAATAATTGGTGATGAACCTACCCTTAAATGTACATGAATTGGCCAACCAAAGTTGGACTCGTGTGCAGTCTATGTGGACTCTAGTACCCACTAAGAAATTAGGATAATTTCTTAAATTGGAGGTAGAGGCTACCAATTCGAATAAAATAGTGGGAGAAACCTTTTGATTAAAGTCCAAATCTTTAGGTTTAATGAATCAATTACTAATTAGATTTTGATTTTTCTTTGTACAGACATGGCCACTTTTCTATTGCTCTAATCATTGTTGGACAATGATAAGTTGGTGGGATCCAACATCAATAGCTAGTACCAAAAGTTAAAGATTATCCTAGAGCAGGAACAGATCCTATATATACTTATGGATCCTGCACCTAAGGAGTCAGCTGCCAATGCATGTGAAATAGTCAGAGATACTTATCAGAAGTGGCTCAGTGATCGAACCATGGTACACTACATTATGCTAATTGCGATGAGCGATGAGTTCAGTCACAAGTTTGAGACAGCTCAGCCAAATAAAATGCTCCAAGTGTTGGAGGATTCTTTTGACACACCCAATTACGTTGAGAGGTACAAGACTAGTTGCGCCATCTTCAACACTAGAATGCGGGATGGAGCCTCTATCACTGATCATGTACTATACATGATCGAGCTGATAAAGTGCTTGAGCAAACTCGACTTTTCCTTGCATGAACAACTTGGTAAAGATGTAATACTAAACTCGCTACCAAAGTCATATCTTCCTTTCCTTACTCATTACAGAATGACAAAATCTGAAGTAAACTACCATAACTTACTAGGGTTACTTCAAAACTTTGAGAAGGATCACCAACTCCATAAAAAGTTGGTAAACTTAGTGGGAGGTTCCTCTTCTGGTTCTTGACCCTTTAGGAAAGGGAAGAAGAATAAGAAGAAGAAAATAATGAAGGTCCAAGTTTCGGCTGGGGCATTAGTGTAGGGCCAGACCAGGAAGATCAAGCTCAATAAGAGTCAAGCTGAATGCTTCTTTTGCAAGAAGTGGGAGCACTAGAAGAGGAACTATCCTCAGTACATTGCCTCTCTGGATCCGAGCAGACAGCGAAAGAAGTAAGCTATTATTAGATAAGGTATTTATATGATAACTTCTTACAATTTCTCTATTTATGATATTACTGACTGGGTATTGGATACCGATAGCCCTTACCATATTTGTAATTCATTGCAGGGGTTGTAGGTCAGTAGAAGATTCGAGCTAGATGAGAGATTCCTAAATGTTGGAGATGGAAGACCGGTTCCAATTCTAGCTTTAGAAATTTTGAAATTTGTATTTGAATCTCATACCATTGTTCTTAGTGATTGTCATTTCTATCCTAGTTTCTTATTAAATATCATTTTTGTAGGCCTTTTGGCCATGAATAATTATAAAATTTTAATAAAAAAATAAGTTTGTAATGTCATTATGAATGGTGTTACTGCTTTCTATAAATAATTGAACAATGGTGTATATATGTTATCACAACCTGTTAATGTAGTCTATTCTACTGGCAAGCATCCTAGATTAGATAGTATATCAGATATCTACTTATGGCACTGTAGGCTAGGTCATATAAACAAGAATAGGATAAATAGGTTGACTCAAGAGAAAATCCTCAAAGTCAGTGATTGTGAATCACTTTCAACCTATGAGTCCTATCTTCTTGGTAAAATGACCAAGTCACCTTTCATAAAAAAAGGTGAGAGAGCCAATGAGCTCTTAGGTCTAGTACATACTGATGCATGTGGACCAATGAGCATAAGTGCCAGAGATGGATATGTCTACTTTATTACTTTCACAGATGATCTGTCCATATATGGATATGTTTATCTGATGAAACATAAGTCGGATTCTTTTGAAATATTCAAATGATTCCAAAGTGAAGTAGAAAAATAAATTAGAAAGAATATTAAAACTCTTCGATCTGATCGAGAAGAAGAATACCTTTCTGGTGAGTTTCTCATACATCTAGGAGAGCATGGGATTCTTTCTCAATGGACTCCTCCTAGAACACCATAGCATAATGGTATGTCTGAAAGAAGAAATCGGACTATTTTAGACATGGTCCGATTTATGATGGAATTTGTCCACTTGTCGATATCCTTCTAGGGATATGCATTTGAATTGGCTTATTATCTATTAAATAGGATTTCAAGTAAGTCTATAGTTAAGACCCCATATGAGATATGGACAGGGCATAAGCCAGCACTTTCACACCTTAGGATTTGGGCGTGCTCGACTTATGTCAAACGATTAATTATAAATAAACTTGGACCTAGGTCTGATAAGTGTACATTCATAGGGTACCCAAAAGAGACCAAAGGATACTATTTCTACTATGCTGATGAACAAAAGGTGTTCGTTAGTCTTAGGGCAACCATTTTGGAAAAAGAATTCCTTGGTGAAGGAACTATTGCCTTTAAGGTTGAACTTGATGAAGCTCAACAGATAGAAAGTTCGACACAAAATGTTAAACCTATGTCAAATTTTATCAAATCAGATTCGAAGCCTAGTAAACCCATACCATTAAGGCAATCCGATAGAGTACCACACCATCTGGACAAATACTATGGATTCTTGGTCTAGGATGGTGATCCCATCGAACTCGATGAGAACGATGAGGATCCGATCATTTATATTGATGCGATGCAGAGACCAGACTCTGAGAAATGGCTAGAAGCCATAGGATCCAAAATGGATTCCATGAAGGTCAGTGATGTATGGACATTAGTTGACCCACCTGAAGGGGTTCAACCCATTGGGTGTAAATGGGTATTCAAAAGAAAAAGTGGTGTAAACAAAAAGGTGGAGACCAATAAAGCCCGTCTGATTGCCAAGGGGTATCATCAATTTTATGGTATTAACTATGAGGAGACATTCTCTCTAATGGCAATGTTCAAATTCATTCGGATAATGCTTGCAATAGCTGCCCACCTGGACTATGAGATCTGAAAGATGGACATGAAGACGGCTTTTCCAACTGGAGAGCTAACTGAAGAGGTGTATATGATACAACCTGAGGGATTCACAACTATAGATGAGTCCAAGGTATGCAGGCTTTAGAGATTCATTTATGGATTAAAGCAAACATCTCGGAGTTAGAATATGCATTTTGATAAAGTGATCAAAAGATATGGCTTTGTTAAGCATGGAGAAGAATCCTGCATTTATAAATGGGCAAATGGTCTAGTAGTGATATTCCTTATTTTGTACATAGATGATATTTTCTTAATCGAGAGTGACATCCCTGCACTACAAGAAATAAAAGTCTGGTTGTCATCATAGTTCTCCATGAAGGACTTGGGTGAAGCATCCTACATCCTAGGGATGAAGATCTATAAGGATAGATCTAAAAGGATGCTTGGTATATCCTAGTCCACGTACATAGAAACTGTGCTAAAGAGGTTCTGCATGAAGAATTCTAAAAAGCGCTATCTTTCGATAGGCCAAGAAATTTTTCTCTCTAAGAAGGATTGTCCGACAACTCCTAAAGAGAGAGAGAGTATGAGTAGAATTTCATATGCTTCGACAATGGGTCTATTATATTTGCAATGTCATGTACAAGATCAAACGTGGCATACTCACTAGGAGTAGTGAGTAGATACCAATCTGATCCTGGAGAAAATCACTAGAAGGTGGTTAAAATCATCCTTAAGTATTTGAGAAATACTAAGAACCAATGGTTGGTTTATGGTGAGTCAGATCTGAAGCTTATTAAATTTACAGACTCCAGCTTTTAATCTAACCATGATGATAGTAAAAGCATGTCGGCGTATATCTTTACTCTAAATGGTGGAGCCATCTATTGAAAACGTTCCAAGCAGCATATAGTGACTGACTTTATTTGTGAAGTAGAGTGCATGGCAGCATTAGATGTAGCAAAGAAAGCTATGTGGCTAAGAAATTTTATCACCGAGCTTGGAGTAGCATCCATCATTGATGGTCCAGTCCTGCTCTATGGTGACAGCACTGGCGCCATAGCTCAAGCAAAGGAACTGAAGGCACACCAATGGACAAAGCACATTCTATGCCACTTCCATTTGCTCCATGACATCGTGGATCGTGGTGACGTCGACCTTCAGAAGATCGACGGAAAGAAGAACCTAGCCGACCCCTTCACTAAAGTCCTAGCAATCAAGAAGTTCGATAACCATAAGTCAAAGATGGGTATTAAATACTATGCCGAGTGGCTTTAGGACAAGTGAAAGTTCTTGAAAATTATATCCCAAAGTCAATCATCAGCCTGTTGATGATTGAGATATTATAATTGAATAATTAATTAATAAAAAATATTTTGGCATCCTTTTTCATCATAAATTTATATCTTCTAATGAACTCCATTGTTGTGATGAAGTTCTTATGACTATTTAGTTTCGATAAAGAGAGGATTTATCGATTAGTCCTTAAATTTGTTCACGACCAAATGATAGGCTATTAATTAAGACAACAGCGTTTATCATGCATAGGTGGCTATATGCCATATAGGTTGGTTGTCCTCTTAACCAAGGAGTGTGGAGATACTGATATGTCATACAGGTGAGATGTATGGGTACATTATCAATGAACATGACCAACTTCAGAACATTCTGCTATCAAGAATGTCTCTGATGGGATATAGGTATAAGTATCCCTTAGAGATCATCTCAGTGACTTGCAAGCAATTCATTGTGCTTTGGTACCAGACTAACTAAATTTCTAATTCAATAATGAAAGGCTTTTGGGCACAGTCAAGTACTTGCGAAGTCGGAGTATGATCAAAATGGAATTGACCACTCCAAGAGTTGGAGAAGAATGTATCACTGTATTTCAATATAGCAAAACCTTAGCCAGGATAATCCATCAGATGGATTTGATATTTTAAAATACAATATAGACAACCTGATCAGAATTCACAGTTGAACTCTAAGATGTCCTACGAGTATTATGGTCAAGTGGATGAATTATATGGAAACTATATTCGCATGGGTTCTAATGATGGTGTTTTACACCTTTTGACCTATCTGGCCATCGGGTATCATTACGAGATGGTCACCTTGATTGGTATAAAAATTTATTTCTGTGCTACCAACTTAGGTTCGGACCTATGTGGTCACACACATTAGAGTTCACATTCCAATCGGATGGTTGATCAGCAATTTAGAATCATTTTAGGATTAAACAATCAATACAATTGGTGTTTAACCTAGTGCAAGTGTTGCAGGAGGATTGATTAGCAATTTGATTGCTAATTAGCTTAATTTGATTAAGCTAGAAGATTGAGATTAAGTTTAATTAAATATTATTTAATTATATTTGATTTGAACTTGATTGGTTCAAGTTTAACTAGCTTATTGGATAAGTCAAGTACAAGAAAGAACTAGTCCTAGTCTAACTAGGACTCGGATCAACCTAATTTTTTAACTTGATTAAAAAATTAAGTTAAAATTAAATCTAATTTAGTATAATTTAATTAAATCTTTAAATGGGTTAGGGTCTTATTTAATTGGATTGGTTTACTCTTATTTTTATTTGGTTAAAAGACCTTGTTTGACCAAGTCAAAATAGGAGTCCTAGTATGACTAGGACACCCTATTCCTTATGCCACCTAATCCTCATGCCCCATCCTTTTCTCTTTATATTTTTACATGAATAATCTCCATGACCATGGTTTCTCATGCCTTCCTTCTCTCTTCCTTTTTCTCATATGGAAGTTTGTTGGAAGACCAAGTCAAAAGGGGAATTAGTTTTGCTTAAGGATTATATGAGATAGAATCCTTGTCAACCAAAACTCTTCCCACAAATGTGCCGACCCATCCTTCCTTATTTTTTTTGATTTTCATGGTAAAAGAGGACATTTCTTGGTGCACCCCCCTTGCTCATCCATGGCAGAAAAAGAGGTGGGGGTGCCCAAGAGTTGGGCGCCCAAACAACATCCCTTATTTGGTCCTTCCTAGTCTATATTTTTGACTTAACTTAGACTCTGCATATCTCTTGATTTAAAAGAAATTTTTAGCTAAAATTTTTGTAGGTTGTAGAAATTTTAGAGGCCTCTTTGGTGTAGAAAAATTAAATAAAAATTTTTCTGGGTCTTGTAGATATTGAAAACACAAATTAGAGTGTCTAGAAAAAGAATAAAGAAGAAGAAGAGGGTCATCTTATAGGGTTTTTGTTCTAGATCTCTTCCTTTCTTTTTGTGAGCTTTTGAGAGGTGTCTCAGCATCATAAATCTTCCTCTTTTGTTTTGATATTTTGGAGTATCCATGTTTCGAAGAAGAAAGCATCGGATCAACCATTGAAGAGAGATCAGCACAGTTCTAGCATATTGTGCTGATTTTCTGCATCAGGATCTCTGATCATATTCGTAGGCTTATGTGGACAACTCCTAGAGGCTGGATATGTGTGCGGCTCATGACTTCATCCTCAAGCCTAGATCAGTAAGTTAGAATATCTAACTTGCTCAGATAATAAATCTGATCTATTAACTTCGTACCTACATTTGATGTAGTATAGTTCTAGGTTGATTTAATCAATCTTTTCTTTTTTATTTGATTTTAATTTTTGATTTAATATCATGTCTTGATCATGTAACAGATCTAAGATCTAGATATTTATATATTTATTTAAATAAATATTTTATTTATTTAAGTCTTCTACTGCATGATCTTGAAAAGTTTCAAGATCTATCTGGGAAATCCTAGATCTAGTTCCTTCAGACTTAACTATCCTGACCGATCACCATCCTCGTGATGATCTTATGGTGGGGAGCAGTTTATGAGTTAATTATAAAAATTCATGTCTTAAATTTTTAACTCTTAAAAATATGAATTATCATTATCATTAACTCAAAGGATGTACCATAGATACTTTTTAAATACATACTATGATAGAAAAATAGCTTTTTTATTAATTTATAACTAAAATTATAAAATTATCCTTAGAAGTGTATTACATGTATTAGCTAATCTAGCTTCTAGGGCACACATCTAACAGATAAAAATATAGAGATATTTGATGTTAGGTTAGTGGTGAAAGGATATAGTCAGCGTGAAGGCGTTGACTATCAAGATACCTTCTGATTAGTAGCCATGCTAAAATCTATCCACATACCGCTTGCTATTACAGCATATTTTGATTACAAAATATAGCAAATGGATGTGAAAATGATCTTTTTAAATGGATATCTTGAGAAAAATATCTATATGGAATAGCCGCTTAGTTTCACTTTTAGTGATGGAGATCACAAGGTTTGTAAACTGCAAAGATCCATCTATGGACTAAAGCAAGCTTCTCGAAGCTGAAAAGCTTATTTTAATGATGTGATCAAATTATTTCATTTTATCAAAAATGAGGAGGAGCTCTATATGTTCAAAAAGGTTAGTGGGAGTGTAGTTATGTTCCTCATTTTATATATGAATGATATCCTTCTGAATTGGAATGACATTCCCATGTTGACCTCGATCAAGATATGGTTGTCTAAGAAGTTTTCTATAAAAGATCTAGGTGAAGCATCCTTCATTTTGAAAATTAAGATCTATAGAGATAGATCGAAGAAGATGCTAGACCTATCATAGAAGATGTACATAGAGAAGGTGCTGAAGAGATTCAGCATGGAGAACTCCAAGAGGAGTCTTCTACCCTTTAGATATGGTATTCATCTCTCCAAGAAAATGTGCTAGAATATATCGAAAGAGATTGAACACATGAGCAAGATCTCTTATGCTTCGGTAATAAGGAGCCTCATGTATGCCATGCTTTGTACATGACTTAATATCATCTATGCTGTGAGTGTCACAAGTAGATATTAGTTGAATCTAGATGAAGAGTACTGGACTTCTATGAAATGTATCCATAAGTGCTTGAGAAGGACTAAGGATATATTTTTGATCTTTAGTAAAGGAGAACTCTAGATGCAAGGGTATATAGACCCAGACTTTATATCTGATATTGATGATTGAAAGTTGACATTAGGTAGTCTATTCCTGTGCATTGATGGTGCTATTAGCTGGAAGAGTTTCAAGTAGACAGTGATAGCAGACTGCATCATAAAAGGAGAGTACATTGCTACTTTAAAAGCTATAATGGAGGCATTCTAGTTCAAGAAGTTTTTTATAGAACTTGGAGTAATGCTATCTGATGTTGTCCATCTATACTGTGACAATAACGACACCATAGCCCTAGCTCAGGAGCCGAGGTCTCACCAAAAGTTCACACACATCAAGCAGTGGTTCCACCTCATCTGCGATTATCTTGAGAAGGAATATGTTGAGGTCAACAGAGTCAACATCGTGAATAATGCAGCTAGCCGACTGATGAAGCCTTTGAGCCAGCAAAAGACTGAAGCCCATCATGAGAAGATGAGACTTAGATTTGTAGCCAATTGACTTTAGGTCAAGCGAAAGTTCTTTAGATATATGCCCTAGAAGCCATATTGGACAATACTTTTATAATATATTCTAAGGGCATAATTATCATTTTGACTTATTATTAATGAAATCAAGTTATTCTTTCTATCACATTTGTGTATTAAGTATCTGTAATACATCCATTGGGTTAATAGATATGATAACACATATTTTCAAGAGTTGAGTGAAAGGAATATGCCCTACAAGCCCATCGAAATATATTTTTGATGGAATATTCTTTTATCTTCTAAACTCATATAATAATATTTTAAATCAATAAAGGCATTTATTTCATCATATGCTATGTCTTAATTATTTATTTTTAAGATTATGAGGAACCTCATAGATTAGGGCTATGATTTTATTGTTGTGATAAGATTATACTAGTAAGATCTAAAATCTTAAAATTCTAATCTAAAATATTCCTGATTGATAGAACATTAAGTTGGGGATCAATATTTTTGAAAAGACTGGCACATCCTATGTATGCTCATTGGAGAGGATGATTGATCTCACAATCACTTGTGTTTGACACTAATATAAGGATGAGGGTGCTCACTAGAAAATGAGTTCACTAAATTGATCTAACTTGAGAACACCTAATGGAGTCTTATCTACATGTCAATAGATGGTTCTCATAGTGGGAGTTGTGCGTATAATCCTTTGACTTGAGACTACCATAGAACCTTATATGTATGAATCTATATTTTGGTTCATACTCATTCATGTCTCAGTCATATATGGGGTGTTCTAAATATGGTAGATTGCATATGAAAGTTATAAATAGGTCAACATGGAATCGATCACTCCTAGTAAGAGGAGATTGCATCCTACTTGCTTCAATCAAATGATAATTCAAGAAGACTTTGATCAAAGCATGATGAAAATTAAAAATATTTTTTAATATTTTATTAATTAAATTATCATTATAAGATTGAGAGAAATATAAGTATGATATTGGGTTTGATATGTTTCCATATCCAAAGTCATATTCGGGATGCAAGGTGATTGTATGATCGAGTTGCATGGTAACTTTTCACTGAAGGATATTTTTGGTATTTCTATCAAAATTTCATATCTTCTGGGTAAAAATGATACGTTGCTAGACATCAACCTTATCTTCTAGGTTAGATCAAATTAAAGAATTTAATTTGATCATCAATTAGAAAGTATTCTAATTGATCGAATCGGGTTAACTCGATTTGACCTAAATCGGTTTGGTTGAGTTCTAACTAAATTAGGTCAAATCACATTCAGACCTACTGCTGGCTAGATATAGAATCCAATGGGTCACACACAAAGAAAATTGATCAAGGATCTAATTAGATTAGATCATGTTTGCAGGTTGAACATGCTAGCACATGTTGCAAACCCTAGCACCTAGATTTGAATCAGATTCAAATTGATTTTCGATTTGGGATAATTTGATCCAATTAAAATCAAATCAGATTTGGTTCCTAATTGGGACAATTCTTTGCTTAATGGGCTATGTGTTGGGCACCTCATCTTTGAGTCCCACATGCTAGAGAGTCTCTCTCTTTGTGCATGGGAGGTTGTTCATGTGCTAGGGATGTGGCACATATTTTGAATTGGCACCTTTCTCCAAGTCTTATCCGAATTTATTTTCTATGTAAATTTTTATGTGGACTTCAGTCTAAAGATGGGCGCAGAAGACTCCTTCTACTTGTAAAACTCTTTGATGGTTTTCAGGTTTTTGGATAGACTTGGACTCCTAGTTGCCCCTTGGTTGTTAGCGTCTCTTGGGCTAAGAGTCCAAGGCTCATGGAACATTGACTCATTCCATGCCCCCCTTCATGCCATACTCTAATATGGCATCCCCTATTATGGCCATTGGATGGACAAAGATCTGATCCACATCATTCAAATTAGTTGTGCTACATTTGTGAAGTTTTGCAACACTTCGAAAATCACCATAAAATTATTTCTCCACCGAAGAGTCCTTCTACATGTTAAACTCTCTTCGGATTAATTCGTTTTGGTTTCCACATGTCCTAAATTTCTAGATGGCGTGATATTATGAATGAGCATGAGAAATGAATTTGAGGCAAGAGATTTTTGTGGTGGTGCCGCTACATACATTATAAAGAGGGGCGCACACCAAGAGTCCAAGACAATCAAGCCTTCCTTCTTTCTTATAAGTGTTCTCTTTTGTCCAATTTTCTTTTTTTCCTTTTCTTATCCAGATAAGATCCTATTAAGGATAAGAAGTCTTTTTTAAGACAAGAAATTAGGAAGAAAAATTAAGAAGACAAAGAGAAAAGAAAGTAGGGAAAGAAAAGGCTAGGAGGAAGAAAGTAAGGTTAAAAGATGGTTCTACCCAAATAAAATTAAATTCTTAAAATAAGAATTTAATTGAAGGATTCAGATATAAAAGGTGTTGGAGGCTTGATCAAGTCTCCATGTGGATCAATGTTAGAGGATGAACATGTGGGCACTTGATGGAACCCCTGATGGATCTCTACCAGAATTTAGGCTCGAATCAGGGTTTAGCAATTAGAGGTATGTTCTTATACTCTATGATCCATTATAATAAGATATTATATGATTTAAATTCTAATAAGATGTTCCTTGGGTTAGGATTTGGTTTTATGATTTCATATAAATTGCTTTGAAATCCTTGCTTTCGTCCTGATCACTAAACCCTACAATAATATCAGAGCCGCCCTTATTAGGTTAAATCATATGTTGTTTTGCTTAATGTTTTATTACATAATGTATAATATGATATGATCATATTTGATATGTTTTAGCATGTTATTAATATGATGTAATCATATTTGTTTATTCATAATTAGATTATAATTTATATCATTCCATAAGATTGCCCTAGCATAGTGGCCACTATATAATGATGGTTGTCCTAGAATGATGATGCATGCTGATTTATTTATATGAATGGAAATATATGTCATGATTAATATGATCAATTCATGTATACAATGTTATTTGATTAGAATGTGCATAGAGACCAATTAAATCCCTCTATAAAAATTTTATTAAGTTGTAGTGTAATTAACCAATAGTAGAACCAGTCTTGATGTGTAATTGATCGATCGGTGTCTAGAAAAGTAGTTCATGATTAGTAAAAAGAACATGGTTTCTAATTGATTCCTTTGTCTAACCTAGCCAATTTATTGGTATCTAAGAAAAGCAATAGGGGAACCTCGATCTCTCTCTCACTTACCTGATCGATTAGATTAATTTAATTCTTGATTGAGGTGCTTAGTATTATATTCACTATATTAAGGCCTTCCTTCATGCTAGGTCATTATTATGTCGCGAACCATATTAGGTTTGTTGTGCAACTACTAGATCTATTATGGAGATTGATATAATATTGATTTAGTGCATTTAGGTGCTTATGACATTTTTGGATATAATGCTTTGTTGTGTAACCATAAGGGCAATTATATTTTATTTTGACCATATAGAAATGAAGGATCTAACTTAACTAAGATATTATAGTTTGTTGTGCAACCACAAGGCTATTAATATTTTAGAGGTCAGAATTATATTGAGAATTGCATGAGATACAATTAGAAAGAGTTTCCTATCTTTTAACTTATAAAAAGTTTGAGGTGCAACTACAAGATCTTTTATAAGAAATTAGGATCTCAATCCCACTAAGAAAATCAATTAGGATTTCTTGATAATCATAGTAGAGGGTTACGATGTTTGATAAAATAGTAAGAGACATAATTAAATTGAAGTCTTAATTTAATTGTGTATATCATCATGAGTTGTTTGCTTATATAATGTTCTTTATTATATAGATTAAATGGCTTCTTCACTTTCACTACATAGTATTTTGATTCAAATAAGTTGATCGATCTTAATTATGTGAACTATTTAAGAAATTTAAAAATAGCACTCAATCAAGAAAAACTATCCTACATCCTCGATGCCCCTAACCCTGAGCCAGTAGGGGAGGATGCTATTGAGGAGGAAGTAGCCACATATAAGATATGGCAAAATGATTCACTAACTATCAAATGCATCATACTAGCCTCTATGAATAATGAGTTACAGAGGCAGCATGATGGCATGGATACTCGGTCCATATTCTCAACCTAAAAAAGCTTTATGGAGAGTAGAGTAGGACTGCTAGATATAAGATATCTAAGCAGTTATTCCATACCAGGATGGCAGAATGATCATCAATGCAAGATCATGTACTAATAGTAATTGACTTGATCACTCGATTAAGTCAATTAGACTTTGTTATGGATGGAGAGTTGAGTGAGGATCTGATCCTACAATCACTCGCAGAATCATCTTCTCAGTTCATCATAAACTATCACATTAATAAATTGAATACTTTCTTGCTTGAGCTATTAAATATGCTTAAAATAGCAGAGAGCCATATCAAGAAGGATAAAGCTTCTCTTCTTCTTGTGGATGGGATCTTCAAGAAGAAGGCAAGCAAAAAGGATTTCAAGAGGAGGCTAAACCCTAAAGATGGCATAAATAAAAGGAAAAAGGGAAAAAAGGCCTTTGGATAGATGACTTGGTTCTACTGTGGCAAAGCAGATCATTGAAAAAGGAATTGCAAGGCTTACCTTGCAACTATGAAGACTGGTGCAAGTGTTGCACCAAAAAGTATGTATGAGATACATATAATATTATCATTAAATTCTTTCATTTCAAACTCTTGGGTATTGGATACCGGATATGGTTTTCATACCTACAAATCTTTGTAGGGGCTATAGAAAATTATATTTTTGAAGAAGGAAGACTTTGAGCTCTACGATGTTGGAGGTGAGTGCATCCAATCAGAGGCTGTAGGGACAAATATCTTGAAGTTATCTTCTAAAAAGATCTTAGAGTTGAATGATTATTATTATATGCCTAAGATCATTAGAAATATTATTTTTATACCCTTATTAATAAATAAGATTATGAAATGTCTGTAATGACCAAAGTTGCTCAATTAAATTTTCAAATGAAATAATATATTCTAATATTTTTGATGATGGTCTTTTGACTCTATCTCTAAATGATAATATTTTTTATATTTATGAAAATAAAAAATATAAGAGAAAAAATAAATAATACTTTACTTTGGCATTATCGACTTGGTCATATTAGTGAGATTTGGATTAATAAGTTATATAAGGAAAAGTTTTTTGATCCTTGTGATTATGAATCATTAGAAACTTATGAATCATGTCTCATGGGTAAAATGACTAAGACTTCATTTAGTGGATATGGAGAAAGGACAAGCGAGTTATTAAGACTTGTACATACAGATGTATATGGTCCTATGACAACTCAGGATAGAGATGGATACTCTTATTTTTTAATATTCACTAATGATTTATCTAGGTTTGAATGTATGTATCTTATGAAACATAAATCCAAAGCCTTTGATAAATTCAAAGAGTATCAATTAAAAAAAGTATAAAAATCCTTAGATCTGAAGCGGAAGGAGAATACTTATCCAGTAAATTTCTAGAGTATTATAAAGTAAAGAAGATTCTCTCTAAATGAAACCCTCCTTATACACTACAGTTAAATGGTGTAGCCAAAGGAAGAATCATACTTTATTAGATATGGTATGGTCCATGATGTGCTTCACAAAATTATCCATTTTCTTCTGAGGTCATGACCTAGAGACCATAGTGTATATCTTGAATAGAGTATCTTCTAAGTCTGTATCTAGCACTCTATATGAGATATGGAGAGGTAAAAATTTTAATCTTAAGTATTTTAAGATATGGGATTATCCGACGCATATCAAAAAAAAATTTGGACATAAGTTAGACACTAGAGCAGATAGATGTCTATTTGTAGGATATCCTAGAGATAGTATATGTTGGTATGAAATCTGATCATCACCAAAGAAGTGCTGGAGTCGGAGAAGATGAGGTTGCCATCGATGACCTGCAAAATAAGTCTCATCCAGAGCCTGCGGGGATGGCTTCGGTAAGATCCTTCGATGATCAAATTAGCTCTTTTGGCTAACAGAAATGAAGTACACAGTAGAGAAAGTTGTAGAGTATTGGAAGAAAGAAGAGAGCTTTAAGAAAATGTATCTGGAGGATTCCTTTTATGCCTCCGAAGCCTATAACAAACTGATAGTGACAACCGTAACTGCTTGGTAGTGGACCGTTCGGGGCCATGTGGGATTTGTTACGAAGGATGGTGTCCATTATCATGACGTGCTAGTCTGTTGGAGACCTAGCAGCTGGAGTTTGGATGGGGCAATTGTAGGCGATGAAGGGCTCTTGGATGTTGTTATTTTGGAGGAGTTTGGAGGTTCTGAAGATTGATCATGCGTTGGCTTTTATTCGCTATGTTGAAGGTGTACGCCATGGTCCTTTAAGTCAACTAGAAGGAATTCAGCCAGAAGAAAAATTCGATAGGGGTTCGACCGGCCAAGAGGCCTGCAAGACGTCCAATCGAAAGGAGTCTGGCTGTGAAGGGTCTGCCTGGATCACGTATTGACTGATGGTCATAATAAGCAAGTGCGACTAAAACACTGGCATCTCTGCTCTTCCTTTGAGGTTCGGCCATTCCAAGGGTTGCTCACTGGTGAGTAATGATAAGGCATTGAAGTTCATCTGGGGGCAGTTTAGAAGAAGTTTGACTGCTGAAGAAGTTCTACTGAAGGAGAAATCTAGGAGGAGTTCGGCTAAGATTCTGCCAAAAGGAGGATCCAAGGAAGTTTGTTCGAATGGAGCCACATAAGTTACCAAAAGGAGATCGACCGAATGGGATGCGCAGGAGCTGGGAACTTAGTCGGTTCTCTGAGGCAGAAGCATTAACTGTTCAAGTTTGTCTTAAGAAGAAATCCACAATGCCCCGTTGAATCTAAAATCGATCTTTCCAGCCAATCAAATTATTTGACTATAGTGTTGAAGGTCGGCCATCTTAGAATGATTCAGAGTTTGAATACTCTAGCTGATTGAGGTTCAGTTGTTATAGTTGCAATCGAATGGAACTGATCAAGAGTCATAGTCTTAGCCGAACTTCGACAGGCATGGATTTATTCCCAACACTAGTCCCTTTGTTGAAAGAAAATCCTAATTTCCCGGTCCAGGTTCATTCAGATCTGATCAGATCAAGAGATATATTTCAAAAATTTTTCTCTTGATTCCAATCAGATCTTGATATGTTTTAGATCTGATTCTTATTATTTTAATAAAATAAAATTAAAAGATAAATTAAATCAAATTTAATTTACCTGATCTGGGTAATCCTATTACCCTGTTGATGATCCTGTTTGCAGCGGAAGGTTCTGGATCTTAGCCACGCAAGCGCCTGGCCTCTACCGGTATCCACTCGGGTTGGATCTGGAGATCCTCTTCTTCTCTATCACATCTCCAAAAATCAGATCTGAATCTGATCTGGAGGATCTTCAAAACTCTTTTGAAGATGAGCAGTCGTCCTTTTGCAGCAGCGCAGCCTTCTTATTTTGATCGCCTTTCTTTGATCTGAATCGCACCAACCAAGGTCCAAAACTCCTTTTGGACGTGGAGAGCAAGGGGAGAAGAGATTATGGCATGGAGAAGGAGGGGAGAGGCAGCCTTGGGGTGTGGGGTTTCTCAATTGAATTGCTTTTTTTTTTTTTTTTAATCTGAGTTGGGCGCAGGGTCTTATTTATAGACTAAGCTGTGATCCAACTCCTCTTCTTCCCAACCAATCACAACCCTTTGTGAAATCAGATCTAAATCTGATTGGTGGGAATAGAGACCCCTGGATTCCTCCTTAGAGGGCACCTAAGACCAGTCAAAGTTGGTTCTTAGAAGAACTCTAATTGGAATCCAAAAAGGAGATGGAGTCCTTGTCCAACAAGGACTCCTAGGCGCCTCCAACTTGGGCACACGCCTAGGGTGGCGTGCGCCCTTCTCCTTGCCTAGGTTCTGGCAGGGGGACAGGCCCCCACCAGCTCTCCAATAGGTGCATGACATGTGGTCAAAAGTCAAAGTGTCAATGGTCAACGTTTGACCAGTCAAAGGTAGACTTTTGACCAAAGTCAAAGAACAAGAAATGGCAGGTGACCAAAAATGGCAGGTAATGTCTTACAAATAAGACAACCTTTTCTGACTTGGACAACCTCCAGTCAGACCATATGAAGGCCTCTGATTTGAGCACAAACTCCTTTGGCTCAGACAGGACAACTTATTTATGATAGCAAAAGAAGAACGTTAGGTTCAATCGAGTGCTAGCACGATTTTCTTGAACCTAATTGAATCTCATTCAGATCAATTGAACTAGATCAGTTCAATTGATGATCACCAGATTCAAACCCTTGTTTGTGTGACCCAGTTAGGTTCAGTTCTGTATGGTAATGGGATATGTCATGATCTCTATCATCGACATCATCGAAACTCCTTTCGATGGATCAGAACTCTTCTGATTCGAACAGCTAGAATGATCGATCATCTAAATCATTCTAATTGCTCCCAAAATCCACCAGTGACACCTAGCAGTATATGGTGGCAACCCATCAGAGCTGAATGTGAACCTCTTGGTGCAGCTACCTGTGTGATTAAGTTCTTCTATCTTGAGCCCCGATCAGATTAGGGTTAAGGTGAACTCGTCAAACCCTAGTCTCTGTCATATGATGTAATCATTCGATTCGAGTCCAATGTGAAAATCTAAATAGAAACTCTTTCTATTATTTCACTCTACCATGGCCATGGATTTCTGGACTTGATTCTCATGATCATCATAGGGCTGCTCCTCTACCACCGAGGTAGATAGATTCCATCTTGATGCAATCCAGTTCCTACAATGAACATGCTATAGCCAACATACACCTCAGGGTTCCATATGGCTAGGAGATCGAGTAATGGTGTAGTCAAACTATAACACCCTCAAGGTGAACTGCCGATGCATCTCAGGTCAAAGAACCAGACACACTACTGCAGCATCGAGTCAGTCATTGACGAGAAGGTAGACTTCCCTAATGACTACTCGAGGTGGTCACGCTCAGTGCCCTCGTTCTCTAACGAGTACCTGTACTCTCGCTCCGGTGTCTCCACACCGTAGACTCAAGACTCATCTACTAAAGAGAAGCGATTGTACACCAACCTTCCGGATCAATCACCATCCTCGTGATGATCCTATGGTCGGGAGCATTTTATGAGTTAATAATGATTATTCATGTCTTAAATTTTCAACTCTTGAAAATATGAATTATCATTACCATTAACTCAAAGGATGTATCACAGACACTAAATACACATATGTGATAGAAAATAACCCATTTTATTGATTTTAGTCAAAATTATAATTTTGCCCCTAGAAGTGTATTACAAGTGTCAGCCAATTCTGGCTTCTAGGGCACATATATCTAACAATCTCCCACTTGTCCTAAAGCCAATTGGCTACAAGTCTAAGTCCCATCTTCTCAAGGTGGGCTTCGATCTTCTGCTGGCCCAACGGCTTTGTAAGTGGGTCTGCCACATTATCTGCGGAGTTGACTCTCTTGACCTCGACGTAACCCTTCTCGAGGTAATCGCGGATGAGGTGGTATCGCCGCTCAATATGCTTGGATTTCTGGTGAGACCTCGGCTCCTTAGCAAGGGCTATGGCGCCATTGTTGTCGCAGTATAGAGGAATGGCATCTGATGGCATTACTCCAATTTCTGCAGCAAACTTCTTGTACCAGAATGCTTCCTTCGCAGCCTCTGATGCAGCGATATATTCTGCTTCCATGGTGGAATCTGCTATCACCGTTTGCTTGGAACTCTTCCAGCTGACAGCACCACCATTGCACACAAACAGACTCCCAGATGTCGACTTTCGATCATCTATATCGGACATGAAAGTCCGAGTCTGTGTATCCCTGGACTTGGAGTTCTCCGTTACCAAAGACCAACATCATATCCTTAGTTCTTCTCAAGTACTTAAGGATACATTTCACAGAAGTCCAGTGTTCTTCACCTGGATTTGACTGATATCTGCTTGTGACACTCACAGCATGGGCTATATCAGGTCGTGTACATAGCATGGCATACATGAGGCTCCCTATTGCAGAAGCATAAGGGATCTTGCTCATGCGTTCTATTTCCTCAGGTGTGCTGGGGCACATCTTCTTGGAAAGATGAATACCATGTCTGAAGGGTATTAATCCCCTCTTAGAGTTTTCCATACTAAACCTCTTTAGTACTTTCCTCTATGTACATCTTCTGTGAAAGTCCTAGCATCCTATTCGGTCTATCCCTATAGACCTTAATTCCTAGAATAAAGGATGCTTCACCTAGGTCTTTCATGGAGAATTCCTTGGACAACCACATCTTGACTGATGTCAACATGGGAATATCATTCCCAATAAGGAGGATGTCATCCACGTACAATACGAGGAAGACAACAGCGCTCCCACTGACCCTTTTGAAAACACATGGTTCCTCTTCATTTTTGATGAAACCAAACTTTTTGATCACATCATTGAAACGAGTGTTCCAGCTCCGAGATGCTTGCTTAAGTCCATATATGGACCTTTGCAGCTTGCAAACCTTGTGATCAGTATCACTGGATGTGAAACCTAGCGGCTGTTCCATATAGATATCTTCCTCAAGATATCCATTTAAGAATGCCATTTTCACGTCCATTTGCCATATTTCATAATCGAAATAGGCTGCAACAGCAAGCAATGTGCGGATGGATTTTAGCATAGCTACTGGGGAAAAGGTATCCTGATAGTCAATGCCTTCGCGTTGACTATAACCTTTTGCCACTAGTCTAGCCTTGAATGTCTCCACATTCCCATCTGCACCAATCTTTCTCTTGAAGATCCATTTACATCCAATAGGTACTATACCTTCTGGTGGATCTACCAAGGTCCAGACTTGGTTTGAGTGCATCGAGTCAATTTCTGACTGCATTGCCTCTAGCCATTTCTCGGAGTCGATATCTGATATCGCCTCGTTGTAGGTTTTGGGATCATCACCATGAGCACCATTACCTACGAGGAACATTTCCTCTACATCCTCTGAAATAATACCTAAGTATCTTTCAGGGGGACGGGAAACTCTTTCCGATCTACGAGGTGGAGGAGGTAGTGTTCTTATTGGCTCAACCTGATTTGGTTCAACTTGGTCCTTAGCTCGTTCTGCTTGTGAGACTTTCTCATCAAGCTTGATCTGTTTTCCAATGCCGCTATCTTGAATAAACTATTTTTCAAGAAAGATGGCATGTCGACTCACAATCACATTGTGGTCTTCTGGAATGTAGAAATAGTATCCTAATGACTCTTTAGGATATCCTATGAATCGAGCTCTAAAGGACCTAAACTCTAACTTGTCCGCTTGTTGTCTTTTGACATGAGCCGGACAACCCCAAATTCTGAGATGACTCAGACTTGGTTTCTTACCGTGCCATATCTCATACGGTGTGGTAGGAACGGTTTTAGAGGGAACCCTATTCAGTAGATAAGATTGAAGTTAACAATGAAGTGTCCCCAAAGAAAATCAGGGAGGTCTGTGAAGCTCATCATGGATCGAACCATATCCAATAGAGTCCGATTTCTCCATTCTGAAACCCCGTTGAGTTGAGGTGTTCCTGGTGGAGTCCATTGAGAGACTATGCCATTTTTCCTTGAGATAGTCTAGGAATTCCCGGCTAAGGTATTCACCTCCTCGATCTGATCGAAGAACCTTAATGGGTTTTTCAGTTTGTTTTTCTACTTCATGTCTGAATTCTTTGAACTTTTCAAAAGCTTCAGACTTGTGTCTCATAAGATACACATACCCATACCTAGACAGATCATCGGTAAAGGTAATGAAGTAGACAAAATTGCCTCTAGCCGGCACATCAAATGGGCCGCACACATCAGTATGTACTAGGGCAAGGAGATCTGTGGCCCTCTCCCCATGTCCAACAAAAGGGAGTTTAGTCATTTTGCCTTGAAGACAAGATTCACAAGTTGGATATGACTCAAAAGTCAATGGACTCAATAGCCCATTTTTCTCCAATTTGTTGATCCTATCTTCTGCTATATGACCTAATCTCAGGTGCCATAGATATCTGTCGTTTGGACTATCCCTAGGTCGTTTGGCATTCACGTTTTGCTCGATAGTTAGAATAGGTACATCAATATGTAGCTGATAAAGACCATTAATAAGGAAACCATTTGCAATTTTATTTCTTTCATAAAGAATGTTACAATGGTCCTTAAAGAAGGTGATCACATAACCTTCTTGTGCTAAGCATGAAACAGAAATCAAATTCCTGCTAGCTGCAGGCACATAATAACAGTCTTTCAAAACTAAGTCTAAACCAGATGGTAATCGAAGAGGGTATGTTCCCACGGCTACTGCAGCAACTCTTGCTCCATTACCGATGCGTAGGATCATGTCTCCATCCCTCAGCCTCCTGCTATCCTCAAGACCCTGCATAGAAGTGCACAGATGAGCACTAGAACCAGAGTCAAGCACCCAACTGGATGCAGAAGAAACCGTAAGGTTAGACTCAATAACGAGCATACCTCCAGAAGGACCTTCCTTCTTGTTCTTCAGGGTGGCCAGGTAAGTAGGGCAGTTCCGCTTCCAATGGCCGTCGCTGTTGCAATGGAAACACTTTCCTTTGCCATCGGCCTTTTTCTTCGGATTCTGCCTTCTTCTTCTTTGATCCTTCCACCTTTTGCTTTTTCACAGACTTCTTTTTCTTTCCATAAGACTTTCTTTTGGAAGAAGTCCGTTCCATAGCAAGAACTGAGCCTTTAGAACCTTTCATAGAAAGCTCAGCGGTAACCAGCATATTCATTAATTCGGCCAAGGAATTTTGAAGTTTATGCATGTGGTAATTCATGATGAATTGCCCATATGCATCAGTCAAGGATTGCAGAATAATATCGTTCTGCAGGTCCAAGTCCAACTTCACACCGAGCTTCTCAAGCTCTTCCATGTCCTTGATCATTGTCAGACAGTGATCTTGGACTGACTGCCCATCACGCATCTTAGCTTAAAAAGTCATTTCGTGACTTGATATTTGGCTGCGCGACTCTGTTCACCAAACATCTCCTGCAGGTGAGCCAACATTTGGCGAGCAGTCCCGATATCTTCATGTTGGCGCTGGAGCTCATCAGACATCGAGCCCAACATGTAATATCTGGCCTTATTATCTTCGTCTATCCATTTTTTCAGAGATGCTCTCTGTTCAAGTGGATGGACGGGCTGGTAAGGTGGGAGGGTCCTGGTCCAAAACATGGGTTAACTTCTCGAACCCAAAATAATTTTGTAGTTCCTGAGCCAATCTTTATAATTGGGTCCAGTCAGTCTATGTGTGTCCAGGATACGTGCCAATGGGTTGGACGCAGACATTTTTCCTGTAGAGAGTCAAAGATTCTAGTTAGATACTGTAATTTTGACTTGACCAATTTATTTAGGGATTTTATTTTTAAACAAATTAGCTCCCACTATTTTCTCGGATCCCTACACTCCCTCTGTAGAGATGCAAAAATCTCCACGATTAATGATTTCTAGTGGGTGGTGCGGTCTCACCAACTGACTCATCACCTCACCTAACAGTTATTGGTGATGGGTTAGCCAATGAGTGAACAACTCTTGTTCAATGATTCTCTAATCATGGTGCACCCAAACTTGGTCTCTAATTCATGAATCTCACCGTATCCAGAATATTGATCCACTCCTTAGTTAAGTCAGACCCACCATTTGCATAGACTGGGTTCCTAATTGAGTCTCTCACCGTATCCGAAATATTGAGCCCAACTCATCCTCCAGCCCATAGCATCCAATGCCTAATAGACATGGTTGCATCTTTCCCGGTGCAACTGAGCCACTGTATCCAGCCGAGAACAATCAACCCCGGGAAGGGCCCGCACATCTACAATGGTGGAAGACCTCAGACTTAATCTTTTCTTAGGGAGAATTGATTCAGGTCTCATTAAACTAGACTTGGTCTTAGTCATAACAATTATGACTAACCTAGTGGCATGGGTTAGCTCGGATTATTGACCACCTCAGATCAGAACTGTGTCAACAGATATGGCCAGGTAAGTGAGACCGGTGGAAGGAATATGCCATTAACTCGTACAAGAATGCATTCAGGTCGAGTAGCTTCCAATTAAAAACCAGTCGGTCGTCGTATGTGCCAAACTTACCTTAGACACCAAATTGTTGAGTCAGAACCAATTGGGTTAGCCTACAATCCAGACTCTAACCTCTGAGCCTAATTAGGTCTTGCTTGATCGTGACTCGATCTTGACCCAGACTTAATCCTATTAGGCTGGTCAATTTAAGCATTGTTGATCCCATCTAACCAACTCTTGATTCGGTTTGATCAACCGCTTAGACCTAATTGAGCTACCCAAGCCCGAACCCAGTATTATGAATATGTCTTAGATCTGAAATTCTCAATTTTAGACCTAATTAATATTTCATAAACTTAATTCTTAATTAAGTAGGGTTCATAAACAAAATATGCACAATAAATCCTAGGGTTTCAGGATCTAGGGTTTTGCAGAAAGTAAGTTTTGGGTTTCTGATTAAGGACGAACACGCAGCACCCCTACACATCATAAGAACACCCCATCGAATGGGAAGAGAGGGCCTTTAAACCCTTCTTCGTTCTTATGACCGGACGGCCAAGAGGAATGCCTTAATCAGGAACATTCAATACTACAAAACAGTTTATCAGATCTATATCATATATCTCATATACAAATTAGATCTAATCATGGCATATTTTGCATACATCTCATGTATCAAATCATGCATATTTTTCAGATCTAAATTATCTCATAATAATCTAAAAAATTAGATTTAAATTGATCTAATCAAAATAAATTCTAATCTAGACAATTATGTAGAACTATTCTACAACTAGTCTAGACATGCATCAATCATATCTCATATGATATTCAAAAATTAAATAATTTTTATTTGCTATTTTTTAGATGTTATTATAAACACTTATAATATCAAAAAATAGTAAATAAAAGATCTAAAATATGATTTAATCAAGATTAAATTCAAAAACATGCAAGACTATTCTATAGAACTATTCTATTTCTAGAACTAGTCATGCATATCTTCTAATCTTAGATCCAAATCATTTAATTTTAATTTTTTCTGATTTCAGATCTGATCACATCTCATGTGACATCTGAAATCAATTATTTTTAATTAAAATAAATTTAAAATCAGATCTAAATATTTAGAACCATGGCTCTGATACCAGTTGAAGGGAAATCCTGATTTCCCGGTCCAGGTTCGTTCAGATCTGATCAGATCAAGAGATATATTTCAAAAATTTTTCTCTTGATCCCAATCAGATCTTGATATTTTAGATCTAATTCTTATTATTTTAATAAAATAAAATTAAAAGATAAATTAAATCAAATTTAATTTACCTGATCTGGGTAATCCTATTACCCTGTTGATGATCCTGTTTGCAGCGGAAGGTTCTGGATCTAGCCACGCAAGCGCCTGGCCTCTACCGGTATCCACTCAGGTTGGATCTGGAGATCCTCTTCTTCTCTATCACACCTCCAAAAATCAGATCTGGATCTGATCTGGAGGATCTTCAAAACTCTTTTGAAGATCAGCAGTCGTCCTTTGCAGCAGCGCAGCCTTCTTAGCTTTTGATCGCCTTTCTTTGATCTGAATCGCACCAACCAAGGTCCAAAACTCCTTTTGGACGTGGAGAGCAAGGGGAGAAGAGACTATGGCATGGAGAAGGAGGGGAGAGGCAGCCTTGGGGCGTGGGGTTTCTCAATTGAATTGCTTTTTTTTCTTTTTTTTTTTTAATCTGAGTTGGGCGCAGGGTCTTATTTATAGACTAGCTGTGATCCAACTCCTCTTCTTCCCAACCAATCACAACCCTTTGTGAAATCAGATCTAAATCTGATTGGTGGGAATAGAGTCCCCTGGATTCCTCCTTAGAGGGCACCTAAGACCAGTCAAAGTTGGTTCTTAGAAGAACTCTAATTGGAATCCAAAAAGGAGATGGAGTCCTTGTCCAACAAGGACTCCTAGGCGCCTCCAACTTGGGCACATGCCTAGGGTGGCGTGCGCCCTTCTCCTTGCCAGGTTCTGGCAGGGGGACAGGCCCCCACCAGCTCTCCAATAGGTGCATGACATGTGGTCAAAAGTCAAAGTATCAATGGTCAACGTTTGACCAGTCAAAGGTAGACTTTTGACCAAAGTCAAAGAACAAGAAATGGCAGGTGACCAAAAATGGCAGGTAATGTCTTACAAATAAGACAACCTTTTCTGACTTGGACAACCTCCAGTCAGACCATATGAAGGCCTCTGATTGAGCACAAACTCCTTTGGCTCAGACAGGACAACTTATTTATGATAGCAAAAGAAGAACGTTAGGTTCAATCGAGTGCTAGCACGATTTCCTTGAACCTAATTGAATCTCATTCAGATCAATTGAACTAGATCAGTTCAATTGATGATCACCAGATTCAAACCCTTATTTTTGTATGACCCAGTTAGGTTCAGTTCTGTATGGTAATGGAGATATGTCATGATCTCTATCATCGACATCATCGAAACTCCTTTCGATGGATCAGAACTCTTCTGATTCGAACAGCTAGAATGATCGATCATCTAAATCATTCTAATTGCTCCCAAAATCCACCAGTGACACCTAGCAGTATATGGTGGCAACCCATCAGAGCTGAATGCGAACCTCTTGGTGCAGCTACCTGTGTGATTCAGTTCTTCTATCTTGAGCCCCGATCAGATTAGGGTTAAGGTGAACTCGTCAAACCCTAGTCTCTGTCATATGATGTAATCATTCGATTCGAGTCCAATGTGAAAATCTAAATAGAAACTCTTTCTATTATTTCACTCTACCATGGCCATGGATTTCTGGACTTGATTCTCATGATCATCATAGGGCTACTCCTCTACCACCGAGGTAGATAGATTCCATCTTGATGCAATCCAGTTCCTACAATGAACATGCTCATAGCCAACATACACCTCAGGGTTCCATATGGCTAGGAGACCGAGTAATGGTGTAGTCAAACTATAACACCCTCAAGGTGAACTACGATGCATCTCAGGTCAAAGAACCAGACACACTACTGCAGCATCGAGTCAGTCATTGACGAGAAGGTAGACTCCCTAATGACTACTCGAGGTGGTCACGCTCAGTGCCCTCATTCTCTAACGAGTACCTATACTCTCGCTCCGGTGTCTCCACACCGTAGACTCAAGACTCATCTACTAAAGAGAAGCGATTGTACACCAACCTTCCAAATCAATCACCATCCTCGTGATGATCCTATGGTCAGGAGCAATTTATGAGTTAATAATGATTATTCATGTCTTAAATTTTCAACTCTTGAAAATATGAATTATCATTACCATTAACTCAAAGGATGTATCACAGACACTAAATACACATATGTGATAGAAAATAACCCATTTATTGATTTTAGTCAAAATTATAATTTTGCCCCTAGAAGTGTATTACAAGTGTCAGCCAATTCTGGCTTCTAGGGCACATATATCTAACACCTTTACTCCCGAGTTAGAAGTTCGAAGGATGGGAGTAAAATGGAGACAGTCGAATTTTGAAGGATTTTTCAATCTTGTTGGATTTTCTGCATTTGGGTTAGATGGAAAGTTTTGGCTTTTACCGGGCTAGCATTGAAGTTTCATAAATGCATGGTGACCTAAAGAGACGTTTTTCAAATTTTTCATCAAAAGTCTGCTGAAAGTACGATGCTATTAAGGATCTATCCGTTGGAAGCTTTCTGTCATGATGAGTAGGATACGCATCGATCAGGGATTGGCTGGAGGAAATCTACAATCATAATCATCTAGAAATTCTAGGGGTTACTTAAACCCATCCTCCTCCTCTAAGACTTTACTTCTTCTAAAATCCTCTTCTCCTTCCTTCGGTTCCCTTCTCCATCCCATGCGAGGGCCCAAGCTTCTTCCTCCATTCTCCTTGGTTCCAAGTGCACCCCTATTCATTCATTACATTCGTCATCTCCTTGTTCTTCCCAGTCGATTTAGATCAGCCCTCCAACACTTTTTTGGATTATTTCTGCACTCTTTGCTTTCTCACTCTTTCTATTTTTGTCGAAGTTTGTACACCTTATTTTTTTTGATTTTTGGATGATTCCTCAATTTCACTTTGATCCAAATGTCTAAGAAGGGATCCTGGTTAACTTGTTCTGGGAGCCTGGCCCCTCTAACCTTGGTGAACCCATCTCCTGAGGAGGCTGAACCCATCTTCTGAGGAGGCTAAACCCTTGGAGTCAGCCTATCCTTTTGTGCTTGCAACCATTTCCTGTAGACTTCGGTCCGATGACCTTTGCCTAGCTAGGATTCAGTTCAAAATTTCTTCAGAATATGAGCTCGAACTTTCTAGGCCCGACGATCGAGTTTGCTCACCTCCTTTCAGCTAAACCTATCTATATGTCGAAACCCTTCAGACCGGGCTTAGGTTACCCTTGCCTCCTTTTGTAGTTAACCTATTCAGGTTTCTCAATATTTCTCTTACTGCTATGGCACTGAATTTCTTTAGATTGATCATAGGATTTCTCTCTCTGTGCACCATGGTAGGCGCCCGACCTACCATTTCTTTATTCTGTAATTTCTTTACCTTCAAATGCCATCCAACTGCTAAGGACTGGTGTTATATATCTCCATAATTCGGCAAAAAGGGATTACTTAAAGGCACTCCTTCCACTGTTCATGGCTGGAAGGAGAAATTCTTTTTCATCTCCCATCCCTCCTTAGGGTTAGGTCTTCCTCCGTGGGGTGAGATAAGGGAATCATTTTGCCGAGTCCTCGGGCTAGAAAGCTAGGATCGAAGTTTGATCAATAAGCTAATGTCCTTTAATGCTCCACCGATCCCTAAATTTTTGGATGAGCAAATCTTGTTCAATTTCAGTCTCAGTTTTCTTAACCCAATAGGTAGTTCTTCATATTCATTCAATTGGATGGTATTCTTTCTTTCGACCTTCTAACTTTATCTTCTTTATAGAAATGACTCCAGAGAAATGGAACCGCCTGGCGAAGGGAATCAAGACCTTTAAAAGGAAGGACGGTCCTTTCAGGGAACTATAGAAGAAGGCTCAAATTGGAGAATCGAGCCAGGCCGTGCTAATTTGGGCCGTGCTGGCCCTCAAGCTCGTCGTTACCATGCTGAGCCTGGTCTTATTTGATGAGGCCGCCCCTTCTGCTCCTGTTCAGTAAGAGAAAGTTATGGAGAGGAAGAAGAAGGCCATCGACAAGAAAGTCGGATGGAAGGTTAAGAGCTCCAAGGGAGAGGATCTTAGCCAAGAGCAGGATTCCCTGGACGATCGAGAGGTCATCCAATCGCTGATGGAGGGGAGCATCCTTCCCCACATTGTAGAGAGGATGCACCAAAAGGATGACGTTGAGAGGTTCGATGAGTCCTTCACTGCCTTCCTGGAGGTAAGTGGCTTCTTTTGATTTTGACTTCATGCCCTTCGAGCTTTAAAGTTGGGATCTTCCAGAATTCTGAGTCGCTTTTTATTTTGCAGTTGGGACACTACCTTTTTGCTCACTCTAAAATGGCAAACCAAAGATTGGTCGAACCTTCCAAGGCCCTTGAGGAAGCCCACGTAGAAGCTGAGAAGGCTCAGGCCGAGGCTGACGCTCTGAAGGTAGCCTCGGAAACCCACTCATCTAAAGTCGAACGCCTTCGGAAGGAGTTGAGGGAGGAGGGCAAAGAGATGGCGAATCTGAGGGCCGAGTTAGCTCTAGAGAAGGAGAAAAGAAGGAAGGCACAGGAGGAGGTTAACGCTGCTATGGAGAGGGTCGTGCAAGATTTCAAATCCTCCAAAGATATGGAGGACATCAAAATAGACTTCGCCCAGGAATCTTTCTTGAAAAGGTTCTAGATCCGCTTGGGATGGGTCATCGAGAACTTCCCTAACATCGATCTGGACCTTCTCATAGAGGAGCCAGAGAATAGAACTGGCCCTTCGCACGCTGATGCCAAGGTTGCCCCTACTGCCCATGCCATCGAAGTTACTCCGAAGGTTCCAGAACCTGCAAGTGCAGCATCCAGGCCTGCTCGAGAGCTGGAGGCGATCAAAAATGTCCCAACCTATCCAGTGGGCGAGCCATCCGAGGTCTAAACTTTTGATGTTTATGTACTTTTCTTCTCTCTCTCTTTTTTTCTTGATGTATCAAAAATATTTGAAGTAATGAAAGCAAATCTCTCTTTTTCTTTGCACTCTTACTGCATATGATTCAGAATGCCTCCAACAACTGGAGTCACGACCCCCTTTCTCCGGTTGACACCGACCCCTTACCTTAGGGAGTTTCGTTCAAGCCTTTGATAAAGAGTTTGAAGAAGGAAGCCCACCATTTAAGAAAAAAGTTGAAGAAGGTTGAGGCCAACCTTTAGGCCTCTCGGAAGAACGCTTTGGAGGCGACTAAAGAAGTCACTCTCCTCCGAAGCTTACACATGAAAGATTCCATGAGCTTCAGCATCCAGAAAGAAAATTTTGAGAGGGAGCTTGCTGAACTCCGGAAGAATGTGAGCGACAAGTCTTGGGTGCTGACAGTGAAGATCGGCTCTTTTGAAGTTAATCTTAAGAAGGCAAAAGAAAAGATTTATCTCTTGGAAGGGAATTCACCGTGGTCCATCGACAAAGCCCAATATGATTGGGATTGGTCAAAAAAGTTTTCCCAGCTTCAGAAGCAGCTGTAGGATGTTGAGAACTGGTATAATAGTTACCAGATGACTTGGGCAGGAAAGATGTCCAGGCTTGAAGATGAGTTGAAGGCTGCCAGGGATGAGGCGACCTATTTCCAAAGGAAGTTTTATAGCATTCAGCAGGCTAAATCAAGTGACGAATCTAAGGAGCTCGCCTCTCTGAGGAGGACCGTCGATGAGCTCTCGAAGGCTATCGGGGTGAAGAAAGCTGAAGTTCAATAATTGAAGCTCAAGTTGACCTGTGGGTGTCAAGCCATCAAGGATGCTGAAGCTGAATCCGAAGTCTTGAGAGAGCAGCGGTGAGAACTCGAGGCCAAATTTATGTACACCAATAGAATGTACATCAAAGGCCTATATAAGAAGAAGGTGCTCGAGGAGGAGATCTTCAGACTGAAGGAAGCATTGGTGATGGCCGGAGCCAATAGCCCAAAGTCTGAAGAGCCTGGGCCGCCTCAGGACATCACCTCCTTTCTTTTTTTCTATGTAATCGATTTTATCGATCTTCATTTCATCTGTAATGCATTTGTTCTTTCACATAGTTGGTCCTTGCTGACCTTCGTTTTGCTTGTAGTGTGTCCACTTTCTATGTAATCAATCTTATGGACTTTTATTTGTAATGAACATAACTCCATAATGAAATGGTACCTCTTTTTTTTTGTTGTTGTCATCTCTTGTAGACGCGACTCTGGATGCCTCATTTTTCTTTACTTCATTTCTAATGAGATGCTTGTCATGGATGTCGAACTAAATATCCATTCCATGAATCAGGATGGGGTTTTACCTTTGGCATTTGGCATGGTCATAGGGGAATGTGCACGACAGTCATTAGTAAGGCCTTGGCCTTTTTCTTATTTTAGATTAGCGAGGCCTCAACCTTCCACCCTTTGCACGATCGTAGAGGTTCATTGGGTCCATCGGCGGGATCTCTCCCCTCATCTCATCTTGATTTAACGAGGCCTTCGACTTTGCTCACATTAGGATGAGGTTTTCCTCCTGTTCCTAACAAGCTATAGGGGTACATTAGGGTCATTGGTAGGGCCTCTCTCCTCATCTCATCTTAGTTCAACGAGGCCTTCGACTTTACTCACATTAGGATGAGATTCTCCTCCTATTCTTAACAAGCTGTAGGAGCACATTAGGATTGTTGGTAGGGCATCTTCTCTCATCTCATCTTAATTTAATGAGGTCTTCGACTTTGCTTACATTAGGACAAGATTCTCCTCCTGTTCCTAATGGGCTATAGGGGCACATTAGGATCATTGGCAGGACCTCTCCCCTCATCTCATCTTAATTTAATGAGGCCTTCGACTTTACTCACATTAGGATGAGGTTCTCCTTCTGTTTCTAATGGATCACTTTAGGTTGTTTCAGAGAGTTATTTGTCATCACACATTTTTTGCGCCAAAAAGTAATGATGTTAAAATAAAAAAGTTTTATTGAAGGAAAGTTACTAGTAGTACATTCTTAGGTTTTCTGAATTCCAAGGCCACGGGAGTGTTGCTGCTCTAAGCTCCTTCAAGTGATAAGTTTCGGACCGGATGATCTCCTCTACTTTGTACAAACCTTCCCAATTTAGGATGAGCTTTTCTTGATTTTGATGTTGTGAAATGGATGCTCGTCGGAGCACCAAGTCCCCTATGCTGAATGCTTTGCTTTTTACTCTGGAGTTACAGTATCTAGCTACTCTTTGTCTGTAGGCTACCATCCGAACTTGGACTTTTTCTTTTTTTTTTTCTTCAATAGATCGAGGTTGATTCTGAGGTCTTATGAGTTATGCTGCTCATTGAAGGCCACGACCCATGCTAATGGAAGTTTAAGCTCGATTGGGATGACTGCCTCTATTCCAAAGACCAAGGTGAATGGTGTTCCCCAATCAACAGTCTTTGAGTAATTCGGTACACTTAAAGGATGTGGTAGAGTTCGTCTGCCTAAGTCCCCTTTGCTCTTTCAAGCCTTGCCTTGATGTCCTGCAATAAGATTCTATTGGTCACCTCTGCTTCACTATTTGCCTGTAGATGGGCCACTGACATGAAGTGATGGGAGATGTTCAGCTCTTCGCAGAACTCAACAAACCTCATTCCAACAAATTATCGCTCATTATCTATTATGAGAGTTCGGGGTAGACCAAACCGATAGATGATTGACTTTTAGATGAAGTTCTGTACCTTGATCTCTGTAATTTTTGCTAATGATTTAGCCTCGACCCATTTGGTAATGTAGTCGATCAGAACTAGGAGGAACTTTCATTATCCGGATGCCATTGAAAAGGGGCAAAGTATATCCATTCCCCACTGCGCGAATGGCCAAGGTGCACTTAGTGGAGTAAGCTCGAAGGCTGACTGTCTTTGTATGTTTGTATTTCTCTGACAGTGGTCACATTTCTTGATATACTCTATAAAGTCATGGTATAAGGTTGGCCAATAGTACCCCTGCCGAAGTAATCTTTGTGATAGGGATTTAGCTCCTACATGACTTTCATAAATTTTTTCATGCACTTTTCATAATACAAAGTCGATCTCTGAAGATCGAAGACAGCTCAAGAGCGGTAGAGAATACGATCTTTTATACAGCTTGCCTTCGTATAGAACATACCCAAAAGCTTGATTCTTGAGTTTTTGAGCTCCTTTCGGATCATGAGGAAGAGCTCCATCCTTGAGGTAGGCAACTAGTAGATCGATCCAGCTCGGCTTGTGCTCAATTTTCTTAGCAGGCTGCGACTCCTCTAAGCTTGGGCACTTTAGAATTTCAAAAAATACTTTTTTGGAAAGTTCGTCTGGAGCTAAAGTGGCCAATTTAGAGAGAAGATCGGCTCTCGTATTTTCTGCCCTTGAAATTCATTGAATGCTAAAGCTGTTGAAGGGCAAAGTCAAGTTTTTTACTTTCTCAAGATATTTCATCATGCTTTCCTCCTGGGCTTCATAGCTACCGCTAATCTATCCGACCACCAGCTGAGAATCACTAAAAACTTAGAGCTGATCTATCTCTAACTCTTTTGCTATTTTTAACCTAGCGATCAGAGCTTCATATTTGGCCCCATTATTAGTTGTAGGAAATTTGAAGCATAGTGCATATTCAATGATGACTCACTCGGGGTTAACCAAGACCAACCCCATGCCTGCTTCAGCAGTGTTGGATGAACCATCCATGTACAGGGCCCAAAAACCTTCGAAAAGATCGGCATTCTCTTCGAAGGTGCTTGATTGCAACCACAGAATGTCAATTTCATTCTATTCAAGTTTGGCTTCATCTAAAATGGTGCATTCTACTATAAAATCTGCTAATACCTGGGCTTTGATCGACGGCCAAAGTCGGTAGTTGATGTCAAATTTTGTAAGCTCGATTGCCCATTTTGCAATTCTTTCGGAGGCATCCATTCGATGGATTGCTTTAATTAGTTGATCTATGAGGACAATTATGGTGTGCCCCTAAAAGTAAGGTCGGAGTCTTCCGATAGTAATTAGAAGAGAGTAAGTCAATTTTTTTAATTTAGAGTACCTGATCGCTGCACTTTCATTTCCTCCTTGACCAGGACTGCTGTCAGGACTGTCGGAGAGACTGCTAGGTACAAGAATAATTCTTCTTCAGACTTAGGCTTTGTCAGCAGTGGGGGTAAGCCAAGGTAGTTTTTAAGCTCCTTGAATGCCTATTGTCATTCTGTCATCTAGAAAAAGCTCTTTGGCTTCTTGAGAACTTGAAAGAAGGACATGCATCACTCGGCTGATCTCGAGATGAAGCAGTTTAGGGATGCCACTTTTTCAATCAAGCACTAAACTTTTTTAATTATTTCTAGAGTGCTCATCTCCTGAATAGCCCAAATTTTCTCTGAATTTGCCTCAATCTCGCACCTCGACACCATAAATTTTAAAAATTTTCTCAAGATCACATTGAAGGTGCACTTGGTTGGGTTCAGCTTCATCTTGTACTTCTTAAGTACACTAAAGGTCTCTTCGAGATCGACGATATGATTTGTTGAAGCTTAGCTCTTGATGAGCATGTCATCCATATACACCTCCATATTTCGGTCGATCTGCTCCTTACAGATTTTATTGATCAAGCACTAATACGTTGCCCCTGCATTCTTGAGTCTGAAAGGCATAATCCTGTAATAGTAAAGACAACGATTAGTAACAAAAGAGATTTTCACCTCATCCTCTGGCACCATTCAGATTTGGTTGTAGCCGAAAAAGGCATCCATGAAGGTGAGGAGCTCGTGGCCCGAGGCTGCATCCACCAGTTGATCAATCCTGAGCAGGGGGTAGCTATCTTTTGGGAAGGCTTTGTTTAGCTTTTTGAAGTCTATACACATCCTCCACTTACTTTTTGCCTTTTTGACGAGCACCATGTTTGAGACCCAATTTGAGTGGTTAACTTTTCGGATGAATCCAACCTTGAAGAGCTTGTTGACTTCTTCTCAATTGCTTTCTATCTTTCTGGAGCGTGGCTGCGCATCGTTTCTTTTACTGACCGACACTTGGGATCAGTAGCCAATCGATGTTCTATAACCTCGGCATCAATCCTCGGCATATTCATTGGGATCTAGGTGAAGATGTTTGCATTTCTCTGAAGGAAGGCGATGAGCTGCTCTTGAAGCTCATCCTCCAAGTTGGAGCCAATCTACATAGTGTGCTCTGCATTTTTATTGTTTAATGGGATGGAAATGAGTTCTTCCATAGGCTCATCCCGCTCCTCCATAAGGTCGTTGTGGACATCCAGTCCATCAATAGGGCAAAGATCGTGTTAGAGGTTTTTTTGTAGGGCCATGGAGTAACAGTGCCTTGCCAAGGCCTAGTCTCCTCTGATCTCTCCAATTTCGTAGCTCATCAGAAACTTCACCTTTAAGTAATAAGTTAATACCACAGCTCGGAGTGCATTCAGACGAGGGTGGCCAAGAATAGCATTATAGGCAGATGGAGCTTTTACAACTAGAAAATTGACTTGTGCTCTAGACCGTCTTGGATATTGTTTTGTAGCCACAATCAAAGTTATTATGCTCTCAACCGATACCGCATCATCGATAATGCCCACTAATGAGAAGTTTATCAGCCCAAGTCGACTATCAGGTATAGACATTTTGGAAAAAGCATCATAAAACAAGACATCAATCAAACATCCATTATCAACAAGGATGCGGCATACATCATAGTTTGCGATATTTAAAGCAATTACAATCACATCGTTATGTGGGAGTTGAACTCCCTGTGCGTCTGTTTCGATGAAGGTTATAGATTCTCCAGTCCTCTGCCTCTTCACCGATACTTCAGATCCGCTAGCCTCTTCTCATCGAGGTCCCCCAGAGATAGTGTTGATGATGCCAAGAGGCGGCCAATCTTCTTGTTGCTCCTCCCCCCTCAGTGGTTCAGGTTGCGGCAATGCCTTTGGCCAATCTTCTCTTTCTTTGAGCCGGCGTCGTAGGAAACGACCAAGCCGACCTCGCCTGATGAGCTCCTCGATTTCATCCTGGAGTTGAATACATTCTTCAATATCGTGACCATGGTCATGATGATAGAGGCAGTACTTGTTAGGATTGCGCTTGTCAGGGTGAGTGCGCATCCTCTCCTTTCTAGGTAGTTGTTTCTTGATCTCCATCAGTACTTGGGTCTTCGGAGCATTGAGGGTGGCATAGTTATGGAACATTTGGAGGGGGCAGCCCCACTGTGCCCTTTTATTAGGGCTTCTTGGATGACGAGCTTGAGGAGGAGTTCGGGCTCGCTTATGCTCGTGGAGAGTTTGGGAGCACGGTTGAACCTCATTCGACTTCTCTTCAGATGTGGACCTATTCGGCTTTCCCATTCATCGCTCTTCTACGGCTTCACTATCCTTGACCTTGAAGGCCTTTTCCACTCAGGCATACCCTTTAGCTCGAGTCAGCATATCGGCAAAATTTCTGAGGTACTTCTTCTCTAGGGAGAATAGTAGATTGTTCTTCTGAAAGCCATCTTTTTGTACGGCCATAGCGATAGATTGGTCTAGGTTCTAGACTTCTGGGGCAGCTGCATTGAAGCGGTTGATATAAGCTCAGATGGATTCTTCCTCTTGCTGCTTGATGTTCATGAAGGAGTCAGAACCTCGACGGGGGGGTCGACTGCTGATGAAATGAGCCACAAACTAGTGGCTCATTTGATCAAAGAAAAAGATGGGATCCAGCTTAAGGGTCGAATACCAATTTTTAGCTTCTCCTTTCAAGCTAGTGTTAGATATATGTGCCTTAGAAGCTAGAATTGGCAGACACTTGTAATACACTTCTAGGGGCAAAATTATAATTTTGACTAAAATCAATAAAATGGGTTATTTTCTATCACATATGTGTATTTAGTGTTGTGATACATCCTTTCAGTTAATGGTAATGATAATTCATATTTTCAAGAGTTGAAAATTTAAGACATGAATAATCATTGTTCAACTCATAAAAATGCTCCCAACCATAGGATCATCACACGAGGATGGTGGATTGATCCGAAAAGGTTGTGTACAATATGCTTCTCTTTAGTAGATGAATCTTGAGTCTATGATGTGGAGACACCGGAGTGAGAGTACAGATACTCGTTAGAGAACGAGGGCACTGAGCATGACCACCTCGAGTAGTCATTAGGAAGTCTACCTTCTCGTCAATGAACTGACTCGATGCTACAGTAGTGTGTTGATTCTTTAACTGAGATCAATCGGCAGTTCACCTTGAGGGTGTTATAAGTTTGACTAATACCATAACTCGATCTCCTAGCATATGGAACCCTGAGGTGTATGTTGGCTATAGCATGTTCATTGTAGGAACTGGATCACATCAAGATGGAATCTATCTATCTCAGTGGTAGAGGAGCAGTCCTATGATGATCATGAGAATCAAGTCCAGAAGCACATGGCCATGGCAGAGTGAAATAATAGAAAGAGTTTCTATTAGGTTTTCACATCAGACTTGAATCAAATGATTAACATCATATGATAAGAGACTAGGTTTGACGAGTTCACCTAAACCCTAATCTGATCGGAGCCTCAAATAGAAGAAACTTAATCACACAGTAGCTACACCAAGAGGTTCGCATTCAGCTTGATGGGTTCCACAATATATGCTTAGGTGTCCACTGATGGATTTTGGGGAAGCATTAGAATAATTAGATGATCGATCATTCTAGCTGTGAATCAAAAAGAGTTCTGATCATCGAAAGGAGTTTTGATAATGGTCGATGATAGAGATCATGACATATCCCATTACCATATTAGAACTGAACCTAACTGGATCTCACAAACAAGGGTTGAATCTGGTAATCATCAATTGAACTAATCAGTTCAATTGATCTGAATGAGATTCAATTAGGTTTCAAGAAAATCATGCTAGCACTCGATTGAACCTAACGTTCTTCTTTTACTATCATAAATAGTTGTCCTTACTAAGCCAAAGGAGTTTGTGCTCAATCAGAGGCCTTCACTTGATCTGAATGGAGCTTGTCCCAGTCAGAAAAGGGTTGTCTTATTTTATAAGATAATACCTACCATTTTTGGTCACCTGCCATTTCTCGTCCTTTGACTTTGGTCAAAAGTTGACCTTTGACTGGTCAAATGTTGACCATTGATATTTTGACTTCTGTCCACATGTCATGCACCTATTGGAGAGCTGGTGGGAGCTTGTCCCCCTACCAAAATCTGGCATGGAGGAGGGCGCACACCACCCTTGGTGTGTGCCCAAGCAGGAGGCGCCCAGGAGTCCCTATTGGACAGGGACTCCATCTCCCTTTTGGATTTCCGATTGACTTCTCCTAAGAACTAAGTTTGACTGGTCTAGGCACCATCTAAGGAAGAATCCTAAGAACTTATTCCCACCCAATTAGATTTAGATCTGATTTACAAGGATTATTGTTGGGAGAAGAGGAGTGGATCACGCATAGCCTATAAATAAGACCCTGCACCAACTCAAAGAAATTGAAAAATTGAAATTTCCATGCCCACAGGCTACCTCTCCTGTCCCCTCATGCCAGTCCACCTTCTCCTCTCCTCTCCATGTCCAAAAAGGTGTTTTGGGATATCAAAGTTGGTGCAATCCAGACATAAGAAAGAGCGACAAAAAAGCCTAGAAAAGGCTGTGCTGCTGTAAGGCACAACATACTGATCTTCGAAAGGTATTTTGCAAGATCCTTCTAGTCAGTCAGATCTCATTTTTGGAGATGTGAAGGAAGAGAGGATCTCAGATCTAGTGCTGAGTGGATACCGTTTTGTAAGGCCAGGCACTTGCATGGCTAGATCCAGAACCTCGCCTGCCTTACACGCATCATCAATGGGTAATATGATTACCCTACATCAAGTAAATTATTAAATTTATTTAATTTAAATTTTATTTATTTATAGTAAAAATAATAAGGATCAGATCTAAGATATTCTAGATCTGATTAGGATCAAAAAAAAAATTTTTGAAATATATCTCTTGATCCGATCAAATCTGACAAACCTGGTCCAAAAAATCAAGATTTTCCTTAACTGGTATCAGAGCCAAGGTTCTAAAAGTATTTAGATCTAATTTTAAATTTATTCTAATTAGAAAATAATAATTTTAGATGTCACATGAGATGTGATCTAAATCTAAAATTAAGAAAAAATTAAAATTAAATGATTTGGATTAAGATTAAGAATATGCATGACTAGTTCTAAAAATAGAATAGTTCTATAGAATAGTCTTCATGTTTTAATATTAATTTGATTAAATATATTTTTAGATCTATTTTATTTACTATTTTTAATAATTATAATTATTATAATAATATCTAAAAATAGTAAATAAAATTATTTAATTTTTAAACATCATAATGAGATATGATTGATGTCATGTCTAGACTATTGTAGAATAGTTCTACATAATTCCTAGATTAGAGTTTATTTTGATAAGATCAATTTAAATCTAATTTTTAGATTATTATGAGATAATTTAGATTTGAAAACAATGAATATTCAATACATGAGATGTATGCAAATATGTCATGATTAATCTAATTTATATATGAGATATATGAATAGATCTAAAATTATTTTGTAGTATTACATGTTCCTGATTAAGGCTTCCTCTTGGCCGCTAAATCATAAGAACGAAAGAAAAGTTTTAAAGCCCTCTCCTGCCCATCTGATGGGGTGTTCTTATGATGTGTAGGGGTGCTGCACTTTGTCCTTAATCAAGAAACCCAAAAACTACTTTCTGCAAAACCCTAGATCTGAAACCCTAGGGATTATTGTGCATATTTGTTTATGAACCCTTTTTAATTAAGAAATTAAGATTAGTGAAATATTAATTAGGCTAAAATTAAAAATTTTAAGATCTAAGACATATTCATAATACTGGATTCGGGCTTGGGTAGCTCAATTAGTCTAAGCAGTTGATCAAACCAAATCAGAGTTATGGTTAGATGCGATCAACAATGCTTAAATTGACCAGCCTAATAGATTAGTCTGGGTCAAGATGAGTCACAAATCAAAGCAGACCTAATTAGGCTCAGAGTTAGAGTCTGAATGTAAGGCTAATCTAATTGGTTCTGACTCAATAATTTGTGTCTAAGGTAAGTTTGGCACATAACGACCAACTGATTTTTAATGAAGCTACTCGATCTGAAATATTCTTATACGAGTTAATAGGCATATCCCTTCCTACTGGTCTCATTACCTGTCCATATTGTCATGACTCAGTTTCTAATTTGAGGTGGTCAATAATCCGAGCTAACCCATGCACTAGGTTAGTAATAATTGTTATGACTATGACAAGTCTAGTTAAATGAACCTGAATCATTCTTCCTATGAAGAAAAGATTAAGTCTGAGTCATTTCCCCATTGTAGATGTCGGGCATCCTTCGGGATGATTATTCTCAGCTTGGATATATTGGCTCAGTTGCAACCCGGAAGACGGGCAAACATGTCTTTAGAGGCATTGGATCTATGACCTGGAGGATGAAGTTGGCGCTCAATATTTGGATAGCAATGAAGAGACTTTCCAATTATGAAATCCAGTCTGATGCAAATAGTGGCTGACTAACTAAGAGAGTGGATCATATTCTGGATATCGGTGAGATTCATTAAATTAGAGTACAGTTAAGGGTGCACCATGACTAGAGAAATCATTGAACAAGATTGTTCACCTCATTGCCTAACCCATCAAACACCAATAACTGTTAGTTGAGTGTATGAGTAAGTTGAGTGAGACTGCACCACCCACTAGAAATCATTAATCTGAGAATTTTTTGCATCTCTAAGAGGGATGTAGGGATCCATAGAAATATAGTGGTGAGCTATTTGTTTAAAATAAAATCCCTAAAATAATTGGTCATAGTCTATAATGTACAGTATCTAACTAGATATCTTTGACTCTCTACAGAATAATGTTCTGTGTCAAACACCATTGGCACAGTATCCTGGAACACACATAGACTGGACTGAACTCAATATAAGATTCGGCTCAGGAACTACAAATATTTTGGGTTCGAGAAGTTTAACATGTTTTGGACACACAGGACCCTCCCACCTTACCAGCCCTGTTCCCAACTGTTGAATAACAGAGAGGCACCTATGAAAAAATGGATATGACGAAATAATGATGGCGATATTACATTGTTGCGTTTGCTCGATTCTAATGAGCTCCATGCCAAACAAAAGATATCGGACTACTCAGCCAAATGTTGGCTCAACCTAGGTAGAATGTTTTGGTAACAGAGTCGCAGCAGCCAAGATTAAAGTCACGAAACTTCTTTAAAGGCTAAATGCCGTGTGGCAGTTAGTCCAAGATCAACTGTCGTGACTGATCAAGGTACTGGAAGAGCTGAGAGAAGCTCGAGTGAAAGTTGACTTAGACTGCAAGATATTCATTCTGGCAATCCTTCGATTGATGCATATGGCAAATTCAATCATAAATACACAATCAATAAACTTCAGAATCCTGGCCGATAATGAATATTCTGGTTACCCGCTGACTTTCTATGAAGGTTCTAAAGGCTCGTTTTGCTGATGTGAAATGTACTTCTTCCAAAGAAAGTCTTATGTAAAAAAAAAGTATTCTGAAAAAGCAAAATGAAGATCGAAAACATCCAAAAGCGATCAAGAAGTCCCTTGCAGACAGCGTGGCATTGGAACCGACGCCCTACTTACCTGGCTAACCCTGAAGAACAAGAAGGAAGGTCATTCTGGAGGTAAGCTCGTTATATGAGTCTACCATTACGTTTCTTCTGCTCACAGTTGGTGCTTGACTCTAGGTTCAGATGCTCATCTGTCACTCTCATGTAGGGTCTGAGATAGCAGAGCCTGAGGGATGGAGACATGATCTACATCATGTAATGGAGCAAGAGTTTCTGCAGTGCCGTGGTGGAACATACCCTCTTTGATTACCATCTGTTTTAGACTTAGTTTTAAAGACTGTTTATTTTTTGCCTGCACCCAAGTCAGAATTGAAATTTTCTATTTCATGCTTAGGCACAAGAAGGTTAATTTATCACCTTCTTTAAAGGACGCATGTAACATTCTTTATGAAAAAAATAAAATTGCGAATAAAGGGATTTCCTTATTAACGGCTTTAAATCAGCTACATATTGATGTACCTATTAACTATCGAGCAAAAACGTGATGCAAATGCACCTAGGATAGTCCCTATGATAGATATCTATGCAACTCTGAGGATTAGGTCATAAGCAGAAGATAGGATCAACAAAAATTAGAGAAAAATGGCTAATTGATCCTATTGACTTTCCGAGACTATAATCCAACTTGTGTAATCTTCTGTCTCCAAGAGCAAATGATCAACTCCCTTTGTAAGGACAATGGGGAGAGGGCCCCAGATCTCCTTGTCCTAAGTACATACTGAATGTGTGCAGCCATTTGATGTGCCGCTAGAGGCAATTTTAAGTCTCACTCATTACTCTTTACCGATGACCTAGTCCTAGGTATGGGTATTTGTATCTAAAACACTCTGAAGCTTTTGAAAGTTAAAGAATTCAGAACATGAAGTAGATAAAATCCAAAACAAAAAAACCATAAGGTTCTTCGAGTTACGTCGGAGGTGAATACCTTTAGCGGGTAATTTCCTAGACTATCTCAAGAAAATGGCATATCTCTCAAATGGACTCCACAGAATCCCTCATATCAAGGGTGTTAGATGAGAAACAAACTCCCTATTGATATGGTCCGATTCCATGAATTAGCTTACACAAGACCTTCCCTGAATTACTGTCTTTGAGGACGCACTCACTTGTTAACTTACATTTCATACGAATAGCGGTTCTCTCTAAAACACGTTCGCACCACAACCTCGTATGAGATATGAACACGGTAAAGAAACACAAAGTCTGATCATCTTAGAATTTGAGGGTTGTCCAGCTCATGTCAAAGATCAACAAGCGCAAGTAGATTTTAAGGTCCTTTAGATGCTCGATTCATAGGTATATCCTAAGAGTCATTAGGATACTATTTCTTACATTTTCGCCATGAAACCTAATGTGATATGAGTGCGACATGCCAATCTTTCTTGAAAATAGTTTATTCAATGATAGCGCAATTGAAGAAGATTAAACTTGATGTAGAAAGCTCTACAAGACAGAAGCTAAAGGACCAAGTTGAAACCAAATCAGGTTGGAAGCCAATAAAGAACACTACCTCCTCAACCTCGTAGAATCGAGAAGAGTTTCCGTCCCCAATAAAGATACTTAGGTAATTATTTCAGAGGAAGTAGAGAAATGTTCTCTCGTATGGTAAATGGTGCCATGGTGAATATCCAAAACCTAACAATGAGGCAATATCAATATCGAGCTCTGCGAAATGCTAGATGACAATGCAGTCAGAAATTGACTCGGATGCACTCAAACGCAAGTCTGGATCCTTGGTAGTCCACGCAAAGGTATAGTCCATTATGGATGGTAATATGGATTTCAAAAGAAATATTGGTGCAGATGGAAATGTGAGAACATTCAAGCTAGACTGTGGCAAAAAGGTTATGAGTCCAATGGAAGGCATGACTACAGAATATCCTTTTTCCCAGTAGCTTATGCTAAAACTCCATCCGCCACATTGCTTGCTGTTGCAGTCCCCTTTGGTTTTTTTTCGATTTTTACAAAATAATGGCAAATGGACCATGTAAAATGGCATTCTTATAATGAGATTATCTTGATAGGAAACCAATGAAAGCCGCTGAGGTTCACATCCAGTGATACTTGATCAAAAGTTTGCAAGCTGCAAAGGTCCATAATATGGACTTAAGCAAGAATCTTCGGAGCTTGAACACTCGTTCAATAATGTGATCAAAACGTTTTTTGGTTTCAATCAAAAAATAAGAAGGAACCATAGTGTTTTTCAAAAAAGAGCAGTGGAGCGCTGTTGTCTCCTCGAATTGACGTGGATGACATCCTCCCTTATTGGGAAATGATATTCTCTGATGTACGATAGCAAATTAATGTGTTGTCCAAGGAATTCTCCATGAAAACCTTAAGGTGAAGCATCCTTTATTCTAGAATTAAGGTCTATAGGGATAGACCGAATAGGAATGCTAGGACTTTCACAGAAGATGTACATAGAGAATAGACTAAAGGAGGTTGTATGAAATCTAAGAGGGGATTAATACCCTTGCAGAACATGGTACTACATCCTTTCCAAAAATGTGCCCCCAGCACACCATGAGAAAAATAGAACGCTATGAAGCAAAGATCCCTAATGCTTCTACATAGGGGGGAGCCTCATGTATGCCCATGCTTAATGTACATGACCTGTATAGCCCATGCGTGAGTATCAAACAAGCAGAATTCAGTCAAATCCAGGTGAAGAAAATACTGGAACTTCTGTGAATTATCCTTAAGTACATGAGAAGAACTAAGGATATGATGTGGTCTTTGGTAATGGAGACTCCCAAGTCCAGGGAGAAGAAAGAAGGAACGGATACACAGACTCGATTTCATGTCCGAATGTAGATGATCGAAAGTCGACATCTAGGAGTCCTGTTTGTGTGAAATGGTGGGTGCAAGTCAGCTTGGAAAGTTTCAAAGCACCGTGATAGCAAAGTTCCACCATGGAAGCAGAATATATCACTACAGTCAAGAGGCTGCGAAGGAAGCATTTCTGGTATATAAAAGTTTGCTGGCAGAAATTGAGTATGCATCAGATGGCCATTCCTTATAACTGCAAAAATAATGGCGCCATAGCCCTTGCTAAGGAGCCAAGGTCTCAATAAAAATCCAAGCACATCGAGCGGTGATACCACACCTCATCTATGATTACCTCGAGAAGAGGTTACGTTGAGGTCAAGAGAGTTGAACTCCAATAGACAATGTGGCAGACACCCGCTATAAAGCCGTTGGCCAATAGAAGATCGAAGACTACCTTGAGAAAGATGGGACTTAGACTGTAGCCAATTGGCTTTAGGACAAGTGGAAAGATTGTTAGATATATGTTCCCTAGAAGCCCTAAATTGGCTGACACTTGTAATACACTTTTAGGGGCAATTATAATTTGACTAAAATCAAATAAAATGGGTTTATTTCTATCAGCAGATGGTATTTAGTGTCTGTGATCATCCTTTGAGTTAATGGTAAATGAATAATTCATATTTTCAGATTGAAAAATTTAAGACATGAATAATCATTATTACTCATAAAAATGCTTCCGACCATATGGATCATCATGAGGATGGTGATTGATCCGAAGGTTGGTGTACAATCGCTTCTCTTTAGTAGATGAGTCTTGAGTCTATGGTGTTGCGACACTGGAGTGAGAGTGGTAAGGTACTCATTAGAGAATGAGGGCCTTGAGCGTGACCACCTCGAGTAGTCAATAGGAAGTCTATCTTCTCATTAATGACTGACTCGATGCTACAGTAGTGTGTTTGGTTCTTTGACCTGAGATGCATCGACAGATCATCTTGAGGGTGTTATAGTTTAACTACAGCATAACTCGATCTCCTAGCCATATGGAATCCTAAGGTGTATGTTGGCTATAGCATGTTCATTGTTGGAACTGGATCGCATCAAGATGGAATCTATCTACCTCGGTGGTAGAGGAGCATGAAGGGAAATCCTGATTTTTCGGACCAGATTCGTTCGGATTGGATCGGATCAAGAGATATATTTCAAAAATTTTTCTCTTTGATCCTAATCAAATCTGATTATTATTATTTTAGAAATTAAAATAAAATCACATAAATTAAATCAGATTTAATTTACCTTGATGTGGGTAATCCTATTACTCGTTAATGATCCTGTATGCAGCGGAAGGTTCTGGATCTAGCCACGCAAGTGCCTGGCCTCTATCGATATTCACTCAGGCTGGATCTGGAGATCCTCTTCTTCTCTATCATGTCTCCAGAAATTAGATTTGGATCTGATCTAGAGGATCTTCAAAACTTCTTTTGAAGATCAGCAGTCGTCCTATGCAGTAGTGCAGCCTTCTAGCTTTCAGTCGCCTTTTCTTTGATCTGGATCGCACACCAAAACCAAAACTCTTTTTGGATGTGGAAGAGGAGAGGGAGAAGGTGGTTTGGCATGGAGGAAGAGAGGAGAGGCAGCCTTGGGCGTGGGGAATGTGACTCAATCATACTTTGAGTTGGGCATAAGGATCTATTTAATAGACTAAGCATGATCCAACTCCTCTTCTTTCAACCAATATCACACCTTTTGTGAAATCAGATCAAATCTGATTGGTGGAAATAGAGTCCCTGGATTCCCCTTAGAGGGTGCCTAAGACCAGGTCAAAGTTGGTTCTTAGGAGAACTCTAATTGGAAATCCAAAAGGAGATGGAGTCCTATCCAACAGGACTCCTTGGCGCCTCCAGCTTGGCCACACCAAGGGTGCGTACACCCTCTTCCTTGCCAGTTCTGATAGAGAGACAGGCCCAGCAGCTCTCCAATAGGTGCTGACATGTGTCAAAAAGTCAAAGTATCAATGGTCAACATTTAATCAGTCAGAGGTAGACTTTTTTGACCAAAAGTCAAAGCAACAAATGGCAAGGTGACCAAAAATTGGGCAGGTAATGTCTTAATAAAATAAGACAACCTTTTCTGAACTTGAACAACCTCACAGTCCCAAGACCATATGAAGGCCTTTGATTGAGCACAAACTTCTGCTTTGGCTCAGTCCAAGGACAACTTATTTATGATAGCAAAAGAAGAATGTTAGGTTTAATCGAGTGCTAGCATAATTTATTTTAGCCTAATTGAATCTCATTTTTAGATCAATTGAATAGATCAGTTCAAATTGATGATCCCAAATTTTAACCCTTATTTGTGTGATCCAGTTTGGTTCAGTTCTGTATGTAATGGATATGTTATGATCTCTATCAATCGACATCAATCAAAACTCCTTTGCGATGGATCAGAACTCTTTTGATTCGAAACAGCTAAGAATGAATCGATCAATCAAATCATTCCTAATAGCCTCTCAAAAATCCACTAGTGACACGCATAAGCAGTAATATGGTGGCAAACCCAATCAGAGTTGAAATTGCAAAACCTCTTGGTGATGCTACCTTGTGTGATTACAGTCCTCATCTTGAGACTTCCGATCAGATTGAGGTTAGGGTTTAGTGAACTCGCAAACCCTAGTTCCTTCATATGATGTAATCATTGATTTGAGTCTGATGTGAAAACTAAATAGAACTCTTCTATTATTTCACTCTGCATGGCCATTGGGCTTCTGAACTTGATTCTCATGATATCATATGGACTGCTCCTCTACCACTGAGAGTAGATAGATTCCATCTTGATGATCAGTTCCTACAATGAACATGCTATAGCCAACATACACTCAGGTTCCATATGGCTAGGAGATCGAGTAATGGTGTAGTCAAACTATAACACCTCTCAAGATGAATCGCGATGCATCTCAGGTAAGAACAACAACACAACTGAAGCATCGAGTCAGCATTAACGAGAAGGTAGACTTCCTAATGACTACCGAGGTGGTCCTGCCAGTGCCTCTGTTCTCTAACGAGTATCTGTACTCTCACTCGGTTCTACACCATAGACTCAAGACTATCTACTAAAGAGAAGTATTGTACACCAACCTTCAGATCAATCACCATCCTCGTGATGATCCTATGGTTGGGAGCATTTATGAGTTAAAATGAATAAATTCATGTCTTAAATTTCAAACTCTTGAAAATATGAAATTATCATTACATTAACTAAGGATGTATCACAACACTAAATACACATATGTGATAAAAAAAATTACCATTTTATTTATTTAGTCAAATTATAATTTTGCCCCATAAGGTGTATTACAATGTCCGCCAATCTGGCATCTAGGGCACAGTATATGCTAACAATCTTTCAACTTGTCCTAAAGCCAATTGGCTTTAGATAATTGCCCTAGAAGCCAGAATGGCTGACACTTGTAATAACTTCTAGAGGCAAAATTATAAATTTTGAACTAATACAATAAAATGGGTTATTTTCTATCAACATATGTGTATCTTAGTGTCTGTGAATACATCCTTTGAGTTAATGGTAATGATAATTTCATATTTTCAAGAGTTGAAAAATTTAAGACATGAATAATCATTCTTACTCCACAAATTCGCTCCCGACCAATAGGACATCACGAGATGGTGATTGGATCCCGAAAGAAATTGTGAGTACAATCATTTCTCTTTAAGTAGTATGAGCTTGAGTCTCGGTGTGGAGAACAATGGAGCGAGAGTATAGATACTCGTTAGAGATGAGGACATTGAGCGTGGACCACCTCGAGTAGTTATTAGGAAAAGATCTACCTTCTCTCAATGACTGACTTGGATGCTGTAGTGGTGTGTCTGGTTCTTTGACCTAAAGATGCATCGATAGTTTTCACCTTGAGGTGCTATAGTTTGACTAAACACCAATTACTCGTCTCCTGGCCATATGGATCCTGAGGTGTAGTTGTGCTTAGGCATGTTGTTGTAGGAACTGGATGGAATCAAGATGGAATCTATCTAACCTCGGTAGTAGAGGAGCAGCCCTATGATAATCAATGAGAATCAAGTTAGAAGTCCATGGCCATGGTAGAGGAAATAATAGAAAGTGTTCTATTTAGATTTTTTCACATCGAACTCGAATCGAATGATTAACATCATATGATAGAAACTAGGGTTTGACAAGTTTTACCTTAACCCTAATATGATCGGAGATCAAGATAGAAGGACTTAATCACATAGGTAGATGCACCAGAGATTCACATTCAAGCTCTGATTGGGGTTGCCATATACTGCTAGTGTCACTGGTGATTTTGGGAGCAATCAGAATGATTTAGAAGATCGATCATTCTAGCTGTTCAGAATCAGAAGAGTTCTAATCCATCGAAAGGATTTCGATGAATATCGATGATAGAGATCAAGACATATCCCATTACCATACAGAAGCTGAACCTAAACTAGGCAGCACAAACAAGGGTTTGAATCTGTGATCATCCAATTGACCTGAATCTTCAATTGATCCTGAATGAGAATTCACAATTAGGTTTAAGAAAATCGTGCAGCACTTCGTTGAACAATAACGTTCTTCTTTGCCTATCATAAATAAGAATGTCCACACTGAGGCCAAAGAAGTTTTGTGCTCAATCAGAAGCCTTCCATATGGTCTGACTGGAGGTTGTCCCAAGTCCAGAAAAGATTGTCTTATTTTGTAAAGACATTACCTACCAATTTTGGTCACACCTGTCACAATTTCTTGTTCTTGGACCTTTGGTCAAAAGCTACCTTTGACTGGTCAAATGTGACCATTGACACTTTAACTTTTGACCAACATGTCACGCACACAGTGTCGGTCGGCGCTTCCTGCAATTGGAGAGTCTGGTGGGGGCCTGTCCCCCCTGCCGAGTAATCAATGCAAAGGAAGAGGGTGCAAACGCCAGCATGCACCTATTGAGAGCTGGTGGGGGCTTGTCCCCGGCCAGAACCAGGCAAGGGAAAGGGCGCACCGCCACCTTCGTGTGCCCAAGTTGGAGGCGCCTAGGAGTCCTGTTGGACAGGGACCCATCTTCTTTTTGGATTTCAATTAGAGTTCCTCGCTAAGAACCAACTTGACTGGTCTTAGATGCCCTCTAAGGAGGAATCCAGGGGATCATATTCCCACCAATCAGATTTTAGATCTGAATTTCACCAAGGGTTGTGATTGTTGGGAAAGAAAGAGGAGTGGATCACGCTTAGTCTATAAATAAGGACCCTGCGCAACCAACTCAAAGTAAGTTTTGAAATCACAACCTATGCCTCATGGCTGCCTCTTCCCTCTTCCTCCATGCCAAACCACCTTCTCCCTCCTCGCTCTCCATGGTCAAAAGAGTTTTGGAGCTTGTTGTGCGATCCAGATCAAAGAAAAGGCGAGTGAAAACTAGAGGCTGCACTCTGGCAAAGGGACGACTGCTGATCCTTCAAAAGGAGTTTTGAAAAGATCCTCCAGACAGATCCAGATCTAAATTTTTTGGAGACATGATAGAGAAGAAGAGGATCTTCAGATCTATCTCGAGTGGATACCGATAGAGGCCAGGCACTTGCATGGCTAGATCCAGAACCTTCAGCTGCATACAGGATCATCAATGGGTAATAGGATTACCCATATCAAGGTAAATTAAATTTGATTTAATTTATCTTAGATTTTATTTTATTCCTAAAATAATAATAATCAGATATAAAACATCTCAAATCTGATTAGGATCAAAAAGAAAAATTTTTGAAATATATCTCTTGTTCTGATCAGATCTGAACGAACTTGGTCCGGGAAATCAGGATTTCCCTTCAACTGGTATCAGAGCCAAGGTTCTAAAAGTATCTATATCTTTTTAAAAATTTATTTTAATTAGAAAATAAAATGATTTTAGATGTCAAAGTGTGATCGATCTGAATCAAAAATTTTAATTTTTAAATTAAATGATTTGGATCCTAAAGATTAGAAAATATTTGGCAATGACTAGTTCTAAATAGAATAGTTCTAATAAAATTAGACTTGCATGTTTTTGATTTAATCTGATTAAATCATAATTTAAATCTATTTATTTACTATTTTTTGATATTATAATATTTATAATAATATCTAAAAAATAGTAAATAAAAATTATTTAATTTTAAATATGATATGAAGATATGAATTGATGATGTCTACTAATTGTAGAATAGTTCTACATAATTGTCTAGATTAGAAATTTATTTTTGATTTGATCAAAATTTGAATCTATTTTTTTAGATATTATGAGATAATTTAGATCTAAAAATATGCATGATTTGATACATGAGATGTATGCAAAATATGCCATGATTAGGTCTAATTTGTATATGAGATATATAATACAGATCTAAAACTGTTTTGTAGTATTCCTGATTAAGGTGTTCCTCTTGGCCGTCCGGTCATAAGAACGAAGAAGGGTTTAAAAGCCCTCTCTTTTCATTCGATGGGGTGTTCTTATGATGTGTAGGGGTGTTGTGCGTTCGTCCTTAATTAGAAACCTAAAACTTACTTTCTGCAAAACCCTAGATCCTGAAACCTTAGGATTTATTGTGCATATTTTGTTTATGAACCCATACTTAATTAAAAATTAAGATTATGGAATGTTAATTAGGTTCTAAAATTGAGAATTTTAGATCTAAGACATATTCATAATACTGGGTTCGGCTTGGGTAGCTCAAATTAGGTCTAAGTGGTTTGATCAAAACTAAAATCAAGGTTGGTTAGAATGGGATCAAAATGCTTAAATTGATCAGCCTAATAAGGATTAAGTCTGGGTCAATCGAGTCACGTCAAGCCAGACCTTAATTAGGCTTCAGAGGTTTAGAGTCTGGATGTAGGCTAACCCAATTGGTTCTGGCTCAATATTTGGTGTCTAAAGGTAAATTTGGCACATATGATCAGACTGATTTTTAATTGGAAGGCTCTACTCGACCTAAATGCATTCTTGTACGAGTAAATGGCATATTCCTTCCATCGGTCTCACTTACCTAGCCACATCTGTTGACACAGTTTCTGATCTGAGGTGGTCAATAATCCGGCTAACCCATGCCACTAGGGTTAGTCATAATTGTTATGAAACAAGTCAGTTTAATGAGATCTGAATCAATTCTCTCTAAAGAAAAAGATTAAGTCTGAGGTCATCCAGCTCATTGTAGATGTGCGGGCCCTTTCTGAGGTG
>QRFJ01000566.1:0-31329 GCA_006176705.1 Cocos nucifera
TCTTGAGTCTATGGTGTGGAGACATCGGAGCGAGTGTACCGGTACTCCGTTAGAGAATGAGGGCACTGAGCGTGGCCACATCGAGTAGTCATTAGGAAGTCTACCTTCTCATCAATGACTGACTCGATGCTGCAGTGGTGTGCCTAGTTCTTTGACTTGAGGTGCATCGGCAGTTTACCTTGAGAGCGTTATAGTTTGACTACACCATAACTCGGTCTTCTAGCCAATCGAAACCCTGAGGTGTATGTTGGCTATAGCATGTTCATTGTAGGAACTGAATTGCATCAAGATGGAATCTATCTACCTCGGTAGTAGAGGAGCAGCCCTATGATGATCATAAGAATCAAGTCCAAAAGCCCATGGCCATGGCAGAGTAAAATAATAAAAAGAGTTTCTATTTAGGTTTTCACATCGGACTTGAATCGAATGATTACATCATATGATAGAAACTAGGGTTTGACGAGTTCACCTTAACCCTAATCTGATCGGAGCTCAAGATAGAAGAACTTAATCACACAGATAGCTGCACCAAGAGGTTCACATTCAGCTCTGATGGGTTGCCACCATATACTGCTAGGTGTCACTGGTGGATTTTGGGAGCAATTAGAATGATTTAGATGATCGATCATTCTAGCTGTTCGAATCAGAAGAGTTCTGATCCATCGAAAGGAGTTTCGATGATGTCGATGATAGAGATCATGACATATCCCATTACCATATAGAACTGAACCTAACTAGATCACACAAATAAAGGTTTGAATCTGGTGATCATCAATTGAACTGATCCAGTTTAATTGATCTGAATAAGATAAAATTAGGTTCAAAAAAATCGTGCTAGCACTCGATTGAACCTAACGTTCTTCTTTTACTATCATAAATAGTTATCCTAACTGAGCTAAAGGAGTTTGTGCTCGATCAGAGGCCTTCACTTGGTCTAACTGGAGCCTGTCTAGATCAGAAAAGGGTTGTCTTATTTTGTAAGACAATACCTGCCATTTTTAGTCACCTACCATTTCTCGTCCTTTGACTTTGGTCAAAAGTTAACCTTTGACTGGTCAAATATTGACCATTGATACTTTGACTTTTGTTCACATGTCATGCACCTATTGGAGAGCTGGTGGGGGCTTGTCCCCCTGCCAAAAACTGGCAAGGAGGAGGGTGCACGCCAAGCTTGAGGTGCCCAGGAGTCCCTGTTGGATAGGGACTCCATCTTCTTATTGGATTCTGATTAGACTCCTCCTAAGAACCAACTTTGACTGATCTTAGGTGCCATCTAAGGATGAATCCAAGGGACTCTATTCCCACCAATCAGATTTAGATCTGATTTCACAAAGGGTTATGATTGGTTGGGATGAAGAGGAGTTGGATCACGCATAGTCTATAAATAAGACCCTGCACCCAACTCAAAGAAAAGAACAATTCTCTATGCCCCAAGGCTGCCTCTCTCTTCCTCCTCCATGCCATGTTCATCTTCTTCCTCTCCTCTCCATGCCCAAAGAAATTTGGGATCTCAGTTGGTGCAATCTAGGCGAGAGAAAGGCGACAGAAAGCTACAAGGCTGTGCTGTTACAAAGGACAACTGCTGGTCTTCGAAAGCTATTTTGAAGATCCTCCAAATCAGATTCAGATCTAATTTTTGGAGACATAATAGAGAAGAAGAGGATCTCGAGATCCAGCCTGAGTGGATACCGGTAGAGGTCAGGCACTTGCATGGCTAGATCCAGAACCTTTCGCTACTTACAGGATCATCAATAGGTAATAGGATTACCCTACATCAAGGTAAATTAAATCTAATTTAATTTATCTATATTTTATTTTAATTATCATAATAATAAAAATTAGATCTAAAATATTTCAAATCTGATTCGGATGAAATAGAAAAGTTTTTAAAATATATCTCTTGATCCGATCAGATCTGAACGAACCTGATCTGGGAAATCAGGATTTCCCTTCAGAAATAACTCTGAGTATGGCTGTGAGGTGATATCCAAAGCAATCCAGGGCGTAAGTGGATTTTCTGATGGTACAAGCTCCATCTACTTGCAATGCTATCCTTGACTGACCTGGTCTAAATGCACTTTAGATAGTAGTATCGACCTACTATTTGAAAATGAGGTTTCCAATAAGTTATGAGATTGGAGAGGTCAGAAGAGATCAAGCTCTAGTAAGCCTTTGTTATTCAATTGCCCTTCAAAAGGATGAGCAGCCCAACCCTTGCCCAGTCGATGGGTTGGATGTCTGGGATGACATCATGGAAGAAAGTGGAGAACCAATAGAAGATTTTATCTCAGTCCCTCTAAATGATGAAAATAAAGAGTACATGGTGCAGATCGACTCCAATTTGGAAGCGAATATACGAGAGCAGCTCATCAATTTTCTGCAAAGAAATGCAGATGTCTTTGCTTGGATCCCCATAGACATGTCAAAAATCGATGTCGAAGTTATGGAACATTATCTGGCTATTGATCCCAAGCATCGACTAGTAAAGAAAAAGGTGCGCAGCCATGCCCCGGAGAGATAGAATGTAGTTGTAGAAGAGGTTGACAAGCTCCTCGAGGTCGGATTCATCCGAAAAGTCTCCTATCTAAGCTGGGTTTCAAATGTGGTCCTTGTCAAGAAGGCGAATGGCAGGTGGAGGATGTGCATAGACTTTAAAAAGTTGAATAAGGCCTGCCTAAAAGATAGCTATCCCCTACCTAGAATCGATCAACTAGTGGACGCAACCTCGGGCCATGAACTCCTCAATTTCATGGATGCTTTTTTTTGGCTATAACCTAACATGGATGGCACCAGAAGATGAGGAAAAAATTACTTTTATTACTATCTATGGTCTATATTTTCATAGGGTCATGCCTTTTGGACTCAAAAATGTAGGAGCAACATACCAATGCCTAATCAATAAGATCTTTAGGGAGCAAATCAATCGCAACATGGAGGTGTATGTAGATGACATTCTTGTCAAGAGCCGAACCTCAGTAAATCATGTAGCCGATCTTGAAGAAACCTTTAGCACTCTCTGAAAGTTTACGATGAAGTTAAATCCTACCAAATGCGCCTTTGGTATAACTTCGAAAAAATTCTTGGGGTTCATGGTATCAAGGCATGGAATTAAGACAAATCTAGAGAAAATTTGGGCCATTCAAGAGATGACCGCTCCAAAATCAATAAAGAAAGTTCCACGCCTAACCAAAAAGGCGGCGGCCTTAAACTACTTTGTCTCAAAGTTGGCCAAGCGGTGTATGCCCTTCTTTCGAGTCCTCAAATAGCCTAGGAACTTCTACTAGGACACTGAATATCAACAGGCATTTGAAGAACTCAAAAGCTATCTTGGCTCACCTCCCCTATTGGCCATGCCCAAACCCGAAGAAGAATTATTTTTGTACCTGGCGGTCTCTCTGGTAGCCCTTGCAACAGTCCTAGTCAAGGAAGAGGCGAAAGTGCAGTGGCCGATCTACTACATAAGCCGAGTCTTGATGAACATCGAAACCAGGTATACTAAGCTAGAAAAACTAACTTATGTTCTCCTAATTGCAGCCCGATGATTTCGACCTTACTTCTAGGGGCACACCATAACCTTCCTCACTGATCAGCTAATCAAGGTAGTTCTTCATCAAGCAGATGCCTTTGGAAGAATCATGAAATGGGCAATTGAACTTACAAAATTCGACATCAACTTTTAACCTCAATCATCGATCAAAGCTCAAGTACTAGCAGATTTTGTAATGAAATGCACTATCTCGGATAAGGCCAAACTTGAATAGAATGAAGTCAGCATTCCATGGCTACAATCGAGCTCTAATGAAGAAAGTGTCGATCTTCCTGAAGGCTTCTGGGCCTTGTATGTGGATGGCTCATCCAATGCTTCGGGCGTAGGCACCGGATTGATCTTGGTAAATCCAGAAGGAGTCATTATTGAATATGCGCTGCGCTTTGAGTTTCCAATAACTAATAATAGAGCTGAATATGAAGCTCTGATAGTAGGATTAAGAATAGTCAAAGAGTTAAAAGTGGATCGACTGCAAGCTTACAGTGATTCTCAACTAGTTGTCACACAAGTTAGTGGTAATTACGAAGCTTAAGAAGGAAGCATGATAAACTATCTCATGAAAGTAAAGAACTTAACTCCAATCTTTAGCAGCTTCAGCATTCAGCAAATTTCAAGAACAGAAAATGCCAGGGCCGACCTTCTCCCTAAATTGGCCACACTAACTCCTGCCGAACTGCCTAAGGGAGTCTTCTTTGAAGTCTTGAAATGCCCGAATTTGGAAGAACCATAGTCTGTGATGCAGGTTGAGCATGAACCAAGCAAGATTGATCTACTACTCACTTATCTCAAAGATGGAGCTCTACCTTATGACCCAAAAGAAGCTTGAAAATTATGGAATCAGGCCTTTTGGTTGAAGGAAAAATCCTATTTTTCGGCATAGGATTATTCAGATCTGATTAGATCTGAAGGAATATTTTAAAATTTTTTTCTTGAATCATAATTAGATCTGAGACATCTTTGATCTGATCCTTTAAGATCTAATATTAAGATTAAAAATAAAATTAAACATAATTTAGTTTCATACCTTGTATTTGGATAATCAGATTATCTTGTGATGATTCTGATCTATCCTGAGGTTCTGGAAGGAGCCAGGCAAGTGTCTGGCCTCTAGTAGTATCCACTCTGGTAGAATCTGAAGATCTTCTTTTTTTGAATCTACTCTTCAAAAATTAGATCTGAATTTGATCTTGAAGTTCTTCAAAACTACTCTTTTGAAGAGGCAATGGTCGTCTCTTTCAGTAGTGCTGTTTTCTTTCTGATCTAGGTGCCTTTCTTCCTGGGATAGCACTTGAACCTATGTCCAGCTCCTTGGGCATGGAGAGGAGAGAAAGAGGATTAGAAGATGGCATGGAATATATGTGGATAGCCTTACAGCATAAAGAATGGGAGAAGGACACCAACCCTAGGCGCAGATAGGGTTTAAATAGACCCTATTGCACCACACAGTGCCACATCATCTCGGCCAATCAGAGGCCTTCATTCAATCATATCTAATTCTAATTAGTGGGATGATGTCATCTGATTCAATCTGATGAGAGTCCCTCTAAAATCAACATAGGTGGCGCCTAAACTGGATAAACCCAATATATTTGGCACCTAGGTGTTTAAACCTATCAAAACATCCTGCAGTCCCATCTATATGGGACTCCATCTCTTATCCACAAGGGGCGCATGCCTAGCATGGTGTGCACCCTCTCTATTACATCATTTAGCAGGGGGACAAGAGCCTTAGATGCTCTCCTATAGCCACATGACACATGGCCCCATGTCCAGGTGTCCAAGGTCAACAGTTGACCTATGTCCAAAAATAGGAATTAGTAGATGATAGGAATTAGCAGGTGTTGTCTTAAATCCATCTAATAAATTAAGACAACCATTTTTTGATCTAGGCAAGCTATAGTTAGACTAAGATAAGGTTTCTGAGTAAGTCCAAATAAATTTGGCTCAGTCAAGATGAACCTAAGTGATTACAAAAGGAGAATGTTATGTTCAATCGTATTCTAGCACAATTTTCTTGAACCTAATCAGATCTAATCCAAATCAATTAAACTTGGTTAGTTCAACTGATGACATCCAGATCCAAATCTTTGTTTGTGTGATCTAGTTAGATTCAATTTTATATGGCAATGTGACATGTCGCGATCTCAATTATCGACATCATCAAAATACCTTTCGATGGAGCAGAACTTTTATAATTCATACAATTAGAATAATCGATCATCTAAATCATTCTAATTGCTCCTAAAATCCATCAGTGATACCTAGCAGTATATGGTGGCAACCTATTAAAACTGAAAGTGAACCTCTTGTTGCAGCTATCTGTGTGATTGGGTTCTTCTATCTTGAGCCCCAATTGGATTAGGGTTAAGGTGAACTCGTCAAAACCAATATCAATCATATGAATTAATCATTCAATTCGAGTTCTATGTGAAATCCTAATAGAAACTCTTTCTATCATATTCACACTACCATGGCCATGGGCTTATGGACTCAATCTCATGATTATCATAGGGCTACTTCTCATCTATCGAGGTAGATAGATCCCCTATTGGTGCAATCCAATTCCTACAATGAATATGCTATGGCCAACATACACCTTAAGATTCCGAATGGCTAGGAGATCAAGCTATGCTATAGTCAAAATATAACACCCTTAGGGTGAACTGCCAATGCACCTCAGGTTAAGGAATCAGACACACCGCTGCACTATCAAGTCAGTCATCGATGAGAAGGTAGACTTTCTTATGACTACTCGAGGTGGTCACACTCAGCATCCTCATTCTCTAACGAGTATTTATACTCTCACTCTAGTGTCTCCACACCATAGACTTAAGACACATCTATCCTAAGATAGCGATCGTACACCAACCTTCTGGATTGATCACCATTCTCATGATGATTCTATGGTCAGAAGCAATTTATGAGTTAATTATGAAAATTAATGTCTTAAATTTTCAACTCTTAAAAATATAAACTGTCATTACCATTAGCTAAAAGGATACATCACAGACACTTTAAATATACACTGTGATAGAAATGTACTAATTTATAATCAAAATTATAAAATTGCCCTTCAAAGTGTATTACAAGTGTTAGCCAATCTAGCTTCGACGGCATACATCTAACAAACTCGCACTTGACCTAAAGCCAATTAGCTACAAATCTAAGTCTCATCTTCTCAAGGTGGGCTTCGATCTTCTGCTGGCTCAAAAGCTTTATCAGTGGGTTAGCTGCATTATCTACAGTGTCGACTCTCTTAACCTCGACGTATCCCTTCTTAAGATAATCACGAATGAGGTAATATCGTCGCTCGATATACTTAAATTTTTGGTGAGACCTCGACTTCTTAGCTAGGACTATGGCACCATTATTGTTGTAGTACAGAGGGATGGCATCTGATGGCATCACTCCTAGCTCTATGGTGAATTTTTTATACCAGAATGCCTTCCTTGCAGCCTCTGACGCAGCGATGTACTTTGCTTCCATGGTGGAATCTGCTATCACAGTCTGCTTGAAACTCTTCCAGCTGATAGAACCACCATTGCACACAAACAAACTTTCAAATGTCAACTTTCGATCATCTATATCGAACATAAAATTCAAATCTATATAACCCTAGACCTGGAGTTCTCCATTACCAAAGACTAGAAATATATTCTTAGTCCTTCTTAGATACTTAAGGATACATTTCACAGAAGTCTAGTCCTTCATTGAAACGAGCATTCCTACTCCGAGACACTTGCTTAAGTCAATATATGGACCTTTGCAGCTTGCATACCTTATTGTTATTATCACTGAAAGTGAAACCTAGCAGCTGTTCCATATAGATATCTTCCCCAAGATATCCATTTAAGAATGTCATTTTTATGTCCATCTATCATATTTTATAATCAAAATAGGCTGCAGCGGCAAGCAATATTGGATGAATTTAAGCATGGCTGTTGGCCAAAAAGTATCCTGATAGTCAATCCCTTCGCACTGACTATATCCTTTCACTATGAGCCTTATTTTGAATGTCTCTACATTTCCATCGGCACCTATCTTTCTCTTGAAGATCTATTTACATTCAATAAGTACTATACCTTCAGGTGAATTTACCAAGGACCAGACTTGGTTAGAACTCATTAAGTCAATTTCTAACCTTATCACCTCTAACTATTTCTCAGAATCGATATCTGATATTGCCTCCTCATAAGTTTAGGGATCATCACCATGAATCCTATTTTTTATGAGGAACATTTTCTCTACGTTCTCCAAAATAGTACCTAGGTACCTTTTAGGAGGACAAAAAATTCTACTTGATCTATGAGATGGAGGTAGTGTCTAGGTTGCTCAATCTGATTTGGTTCCATAGGTTCCTTAGCTCATTTCTCATTGGAGACTTTCTCCTCGAGTCTAATCTGCCTTCCGATGCCACCATCTTGAATAAACTATTTTTCAAGGAAGATGACATGTAAACTCATAATTACATTATGATCTTCCAAGAGATAGAAATTATATTCTAATGACTCCTTAGGATGTCCAATAAATAAAGCCCTAAAGGACCTAGACTCTAATTTATCTACCTGTTGTCTCTTGATATGGGCTAGATAATTTTAAATTTTAAGATGGCTCAGACTTGATTTCTTACCATGCTATATCTCATACGGTATTGTAGGAACAATTTTATATGGAACCCTATTCAGTAAATATATAGCAGTCAATAGATTATATCCCTAAAGAAACTCAGAAAGGTTCATAAAACTCATCATGGATCAGACCATATCTAATAGGATCCAATTTTTCTATTCTGAAATTTCATTGAGTTTAAGCATTCTAGGTGGAGTCCATTGAGAGACTATGCCATTATCCTTAAGATAGTATAGGAATTCTTGACTAAGTTATTCGCCTCCTCGATCTAATCAAAGAATCTTAATGAGTTTTTCTATTTATTTTTCTACTTCAAGTCTGAATTCATTAAATTTTTCAAAAACTTCAAACTTATGTCACATCAAATACACATACCCATATCGAGATAAATCATTAGTAAAGATTATTAAGTATATGAATATGCCCCTGGTTGGCACATCAAATGGGCTACATATTGTGAGCTTAGAAGTGGCACTCCTAAGTTTTGGAAACATGAGAAGATAGATTATGAAAAGATGGGAGCGAGCCAGAAGAAGAATCAGCACCAATAGTAAAGTTCAGAAACTAGGCTGGCTCATTCTGAGACTGAGTCAGCTTAGTTTGACATTGGATTAGCTCAGTTTAGGACTGGGTTGGCTAGATCTTAGAAAAAAATTCAGATAGAGAGCAGTATTTTTGGACTATTGATATGGTACATAATTGGGTCGGCTCAGTCTGGGACTGAGCCGACCCAGTCACATGTTAGTCGGCTTAGTCTGAAATTAGGCCGCAAAAGTAGACTGAACTGGCTCAGTTGGAAACTGGGTTGGCTTAGTTGGGAACTGGGTTGGCTAGGTTTTAAAGAAAAATCTAGATAGAGAGCAATATTTTTAGGCTGTTGGCATGGTACACAACTAGATCGGCTCAGTCCCAGTCCCAACCTAGTCGTAGGTTAGTCAGCTTAGTTTTTATGGATTATTATTTTATGTACGTGGGTTGTTTGGATTCGAAGATTTTTTTTATGAGCTTGGTCTTGATACTTTATAAAGTATATGTATTGAAAATAGCTCAAGATTGTAAGTGTGCTGAAATGTGCTGAATAAAAGCTCTTTTCTCCCAAAAATCTCTTTTTCTCTTCTTCTCTATTTCTTGATTTATTTGATCATGCTTCCACAGAGATCTCTAAAAAGTACTTTCTTATTGCTTGGCTAATCACCGACGTCCACATCAATCCGTATGGGAAGAGCGCATATTTTCAATATTTGGTATTAGAGTAGTGTTGCATGGAAGAAAGGAAGACACCTAGAATTTACTACATCCAGGATTTGTTGCATCAGATTTTATCCTAAAACTTCTAGTTTGCTTCATGGTTGTGTCTAGATTGAGGTTGAGATTATTTACACAAAGGAATGATGATATAAAAGTTTGAAAAGAGGATCTAGGACTAGTTAGATCTTCTGCGAATGGTAGTTTTACTGGTGTATGATCGTGAAGGATGTTAGGAATCTATTCTTGACTTGTTTGAAGTCATGGGATCAAGTGGATTCAAGGTGGATTTTGAGATGTTTGACGGCAAGAAAAACTTTATCCTATGGCAGCAGAGAGTAAAGAACTTGTTGGTTCAGCAGAGAATCTACAAGATCTTGATAAAAGAAAGGCCAGAAAAGATCAGTGCTGACGATTGGGAAGAGCTAAAGAAAATTGCTTTTAGCACAATCTAGATATGCTTGACCGATAAGGTTCTGCTCGAGGTTTGCATAGAGGCTATGGCAAAGGGGCTCTGGGAGAGACTAGAGAACACATACATGGAAAAGAACATGACGAATAAGCTATGGTTGAGGATGCTCGAAGGCAAAAATCTTGTTGCACATATACAAAGGTTCAATCAGGTGTGTTCTGAGGAGTTACGTTTGGATGTGAAGATCGACGAGGAGGATCGGGCATTGCTGCTATTATGTTCTCTCCTAAGTTCGTATGATGGTCTCATAACAACTCTAGTTTATGGGAAGGAGATCCTAAACTACGAAGAGGTTGTTGGTGTGCTCAGATCAAACGAGCGAAGGGAGAAGATCTGTAAGGAATACCCTAAGTCTAAGATCTTGGCTGTGAATGAAAGATAGGGAAGATCGAAGGAGAAGACAAGAGGAAAATCCAAGGGCAAGTCAAAGTCTCATGATCAGAGGAAGATGACATTGAAATGTTATAAATGTCATCAGCCTAGACACCTGAGGAGAGATTATTCCCTTTTAAGGTTAGAAAAGAAAAGGCCAGCAAAGGAGATGATTCAGCTTCTGTGAGCAGTGGAGAAGACCAGCTAGTTGTATCAAATAGATCTACAGAGTATGATACTATATGGATATTAGATTCAGCATGCTCGCACCACTATACTTCTCATCAGGAGTGGTTTGCTACCTACCAGAAGGTCGATGGTGGATGTGGCAGCCTTAGAGATGATCACCCATGCAATGTAGCTGGAATTGGTTCTATTAGGGTGAGGATGTACGACGGGATCATTTATATATTATCAAATGTCAATCATGTACCAGAGTTGAAAATGAATTTTATTTCTTTGGGCTACTTCGAGGAGCAGGATTATGCCTTTAACCAGGCTGGGAGTGGATGTCTAAAAATTTCCAAGAGAGCTTTACTATGAGTGGTAGAATACTAAGCAATAATCTTTACAGAATGGAAGGCTCAGTGATAAATGATAGTATAGAGGTGCTAACAGTGGCATAGGAGGAGCAGATTTTATATCAACTGTGGCACTATCGAATAAGTCATATGAGTGACCGTGGGCTCACAGAACTATGCAGAAGAGGTATGATCCTAATCCTGAAGGAGGGCACAGATCTTTTTGAGCCATGTATCTTTGGCAAATAGCATAGGGTGAAGTTTGCTAGAAGTACCAAGCACAGCGAGAGAGTGCTAGATTTAGTGCACTCGGATGTATGGGGACCAGCTCCTGTATTAGCTAGAGGTGGGGCAAAATACTTTGTTACTTTCATTGATGATTTCTCAAGAAAGGTATGGGTTTATCTGATCAGAAAAAAATCAGAGGTGTTTGTTCGATTCAAAGTCTGGAGAGCTGAAGTAGAGGAGTCAAGAAGACTGGTAAAGTATCTGAGGTCGGACAATGGAGGAAAGTATACTAGCCTGGAGTTTAGGACGTACTGTGAAAAAAATGGCATCAAATGCCATTACACAGTGAGGATGACTCTCCAGCAGAATGGTGTCGTAGAGAGGATGAACTAGACACTGATCGAGAAGGCATGGAGTTTGAGGCTATAGACATCACTCTTAAAGTCCTTTTGGGGTGATGCTCTAACTTTTTCTTATTTTCTTGTGAATTGGTCTCTTCATTATAAGCTGAATGGAGGCATTCCAAAAGAGGTCTGAAGTAAGAAGAAGGTGGAGCTTGGCCATCTGAATGTCTTTGGTTGCACAGCCTATGCACATGTGGATGCAATCGAGAGGAGCAAATTGAACCCAAAATCTCAAAAGATGACATTCATAGGGTATCCACAAGGAGTCAAGGGGTACCTACTATGAGACAATCAGGCACAGAAGTCAGTGATCAGCAAGGATGTTATCTTTGATGAGAAGAGCATCTTGAGGAGGTCTGGGATAGATGGAATGGAGAAAACAAAGGTGAATAGCGATGGCCAGTCAGAGAATGATGGCCTGCAGGTTACATCCACTTATAGGAGTGTTCCTATTGAGGTAGAGCTGGGCAGAAAAGTATTGTCTCAGATTGAAAATCAGCATGAAGGGTCGGCAGTTCAGGCAGATCTGTAGGAGTAGCCACAGACATCAGGCAGAGATGTGCCAGTGGGAGTGGCTTTGCACAAGCCCCAGCATACTATTAGGAGATCGATCAGATATGACATTGATGAGGTTATCTCCTATGCATTCATCACTGCTAATGGAGATCCAAAGAATTATGCAGAGGCCATAGAGAGTGAGGATCATGATTCATGGATACAGGCTTTGATGGAGGAGATGAAAACTCTTGAGAAGAATCAGACATAGCAGCTGGTGGATCTTCCAGAGGGTGCTCGACCTATTCGCTCAAAGTGGGTGTTCACAAAGAAAGAAGCACCTTCAAAATAAGATGGAGTCAGATTCAAAGCAAGGCTGGCAGCAAAGGGATACTCACAAAGGAAAGAGATTGACTACATAGAAATTTTCTCTTCTATGGTATGTCATACATCTATTCGAGTTTTGCTATCATTGGTGGCACAGCATAACATGGAATTGGAATAGATGGACACGAAGATGGCCTTCCTTCATGGGACTTTGGAGGAAAGAATCTACATGAAGCAGCCAGAAGGTTTCATGAAGATGGGATAGGAAGAAAAGATGTGTTTACTCAAAATGTCTTTATAAGGCTTGAAATAATCTCCTCGTCAGTGGTATCGATGGTTTGATATTTTTGTCTTGAGCCTGGGTTTTAGCAGATGTGAACATGATTGTTGAGTCTGTGTCAAGGATGTAGATGAAGAGGATGCTCTATACTTATTATTGTATGTAGATGATATGCTCATAGCTAGTAGAAGCATGGATGCTGTGAAAAGGTTGAAAAGGGCAATATCATCTGAATTTGAGATGAAAGATTTGGGTCCAGCTGAGAAAATCCTTGGAATGGAGATTTGCAGAGATAGATGCAAAGGAGTGCTCCATTTGTCACAAAAAAAGTATGTCCAGAAGGTTCTGGAGAGGTTTGGGATAGAGAAAGCCAAATCTACAGAGATGCCATTGCCGAGCCATATGTCTCTCTCCAAGTTACAGTGCCCGCAGTCAGAAGAGGAGAGAGAGTACATGGAATGAGTTCCTTATGCAAATGCTATAGGTAGTGTGATGTACACTATGGTGTGCTGTAGATCAGATATAGCACATGCTGTGAGCACGGCTAGTAGATATGTGGCTAACCCTAGAAAGGAACATTGGAAAGCATTGAAATGGATATTAAGATATCTGCATGGAATAAGGGATTATGATTTGGTGTTTGGTGGGTAGTCGGGAGGATTTGGAGAATAATCTATAAAGATGTGTGAAGGTTCAGGTCCTCTGGAAGGGTTTGTTGATTTAAATTATGCTGGTGATCTTGATACAAGAAGGTCTACTATTGGATATCTCTTCTGCGTATATGGTGGACCAGTGTCTTGGACATCAACCCTTCAGCCAATCATAGCCTTATCTACCACAGAGGCCGAGTACATTGGGATAATAGAGGCTGCAATGGAAGCCTTTCGGCTTAGGAGGCCGATTGATGAGTTGAGGGCGGAGTAGAGCAAGGTTACACTATTCAGTGATAGTCAGAGTGCTCTGTTGTTGTCATAGAACCCAGTCTATCATGCACGCACAAAGCTTATAGACGTGAGGTACCATAGGATCAAAGAGCTGGTGGAGGAAGGTGAAGTAGAATTGATGAAGGTCCATACCAAGGAGAATCAGTCTGATGCACTCACAAAGGTACTCCCTAGAGATAGCTTTCAGAGATGTGTGGCACGGATGGGTCTGTTGAGAAGAGATGAGTTCATAAGGACTTGAAAGCACCAAGGTGGAGAATGTGAGCTCAGAAGTGGCACTCCCAAGTCTTGAAAATATGAGAAGACAGGCCAAGGAAAGACGATAGTGAGCCAGAAGAAGAATCAGTCCCAATAGTAAAATTCAGAAATTGGGCTGGCTCACTCTGAGACTGAGCCGACTCAGTTGGAAACTGGGTCAGCTCAGTCCAGGACTGGATCGGCTAGGTCTCAAAGAAAAATCCAAACAAAGAGCAACATATTCAGATTGTTGGCATGGTACACAACTAGGTCGGCTCAATCCCAGTCCCAACCCAATCGTAGGTTAGTCGGCTCAGTCCGAAACTGGGCCGACTCAGTTTTTGCGGGTTATTATTTTGTGTACGTGGATTGTTTGGATTTAGGAAGTTTTTCTATGAGCTTGGGCTTGACCCTTTGTAAATTATATATACTGAAAATAGGTCAAGGTTGTAAGTGTGCTGAAATGTGCTAAATAAAAGCTCTTTTCTTCCAAAAATCTCTTATTCTCTTCTTCTCTATTCCTTGATTTATTTGATCATACTTCTGCAGAGATCTCTAAGAAGTACTTTCTTGTTGCTTGGCTAATCACCGACATCCACGTCGATTCATATGGGAAGAGAGCATATTTCCAACACATATATCAGTATGTACTAGGGCAAACAGGTCTGTGGCCCTTTTTCCATGTCCTACAAAAGGAAGCTTGATCATTTTGCCATGAAGACTTGATTCATAAATCAGATATGGCTTGAAATTCAACAGACTCAATAGCCCAAATTTCTCCAATTTGTTAACCCTGTCTTCAGTTATATGACCTAGCCTGGGGTGCCAAAGATACCTATCATTTAGACTATCCCTAGGTCGCTTTGATCCTATGGCATTCACATTTTCCTCAATATTGAAAATAAAAACATCAATATGTAACTGATAGAGACCATTTATAAGAAAACCACTTGCAATTTTATTTTTTTCATAAAGAATAATACAATGGACTTTACGAAAACTAATTACATAGCCTTTCTATGCTAAACATGAAATAGAAATCAAATTTCTGCTTGCTCCAGACACATAAAAATAGTCCCTAAGAACTAAATCTAATCATGATGGTAATCATAGAGAGTACATTTCCATAGCCACAGTAGCAACTCTTGCTCCATTCTCGATGCATAGGATCATCTCACCATCTCTTAGCCTCTTGCTATCCTCAAGATCCTGCATAGAAGTGCATAACTGAGCACTAGAACTAGAGTTAAGCATCCAACTAGATGTAGAAGAAACCGTAAGATTAGATTCTATAATGAGCATACATTTAAAAGGATCTACCTCCTTATTTTTTTGGCTGGCCAGGTAAAAAGGGCAGTTCTACTTCCAATGGCCGTCAGCATTGCAATGAAAATATTTTTCTTTATCAGCAGCCTTCTTCTTCTTCCCACCATTGACCTTCTGCTTCTTCATGGACTTCTGCTTCTTTCAGGCTGGCCAGGTAAAGTGGGCAGTTCTACTTCCAATGGCCGTCAGCATTGCAATGGAAATATTTTTCTTTGTCAGTAGCTTTCTTCTTCGGCTCTACCTTCTTCTTCTTCCCACCATCGACCTTCTGCTTCTTCATGGACTTCTTCTTCTTTCCAAAAGACTTTCTCTTGGAAGAAGTCCGCTCCATAGCAAGTACTGAGCCTTTAGAATTTTTCATAGAAAGTTCAGTAGTAACCAACATATTCATAAGCTCAACCAAGGTATTCTAAAGTTTATGCATATGATAGTTCATGATGAACTACCCATATACATCAGTCTAGGACTATAGAATTATGTCATTCTGTAAATCCTGATCTAACATTACATCGAGCTTCTCAAGCTCTTTTATGTCCTTGATCATCATCAGACAATGATCTTGGACCGACTGTCGATCATGCATTTGAGCCTTAAATTGTTTTTAGTCACTGGATATTTGGCTGCATGACTCTGTTCACCAAACAACTCTTACAAGTGAGCCAATATTTTGTGGCTAGTCATAATATCTTCATGTTGGTGCTGGAGCTCATCAGACATCGAGCCCAACATATAGTACTTGGCTTTGTTATCTTCATCTATCCACTTCTTAAGAGATACTCTCTGATCAGTGGATGGACGAGCTGGTAAGGTGGGAGACCCTATTCCAACATATGAGTCAACTTCTTAGAACCCAAAATAATTTTGATGTTTCAGAACCAATCCTTGTAGTTGGATCTGGTCTGTTTATGGGTGTCCATGATACGGGCTGTGGATGGGATGCAGACATCTTCCTATAAAGAGTAAAATTTTTTAGTTAGATTTTATAATTAGACTTAATTAATTTATTTAAAAATTTTATTTTTAAATAAATTAGGCTTCTACTATTTACTCGGATCCCTACACTCTCTTGGCAGAGATGCAAAAATCTTCATGATTATTGATTTTTAGTGGATGGTGCGGTTCCACCGACTGATTCACCATCTCACCTTATAGTTATTGGTGATGGATTAATCGATGAGTGGACAACTCTTGTCCAATGATTCTCTAATCATGGTGCACCCAAACTTGATCTCTAATTCATGAATCTCACCATGTCCGAAATATTGATCCACTCCTTAGTTAAGTTAAACCTACCATTTGTATGAATTGGATTCCTGATTGGATCCCTCACCATATCCAAAATACTGAGACCAACCAATTCTCTAACCTATAGCATCTAATGCCTAATAGACATGGTTGTGTCTTTTCGGTGCAACTGAACCACTATATCCAGCTAAGAACAAACAATCCTAGGAAGGGCCTACACATCCATAATGGTGGAAGACCTTAGACTTAATATTTTCTTAATAAAGATTTAATTTAGGTCTCTTTAAACTTGACTTGGATTAGTCATAATAATTATGACTAACCTAGTGGCATGAGTTGGCTCAAATTGTTAGCCATCTCAAATTAGAACTGGATCGACACAAATGGACAGGTAAGTATGATCGGTGGAAGGGATATGCCTTTAACTCGATAAGAACATATTTAGGTCGAGTAGCTCCTAATTAAAAATCAGTCGATCATATCTGCCAGACTTACCTTAGATACCAAATTATCGAATCAGAACTAATTGGGTTAGCCTACAATCCAGGCTTGAATCGCGGAGACAAATTAGGTATTGACTTGATCGAGTCACACCTCAATGTGAGTCGATCTTGACCCAGACTTAATCCTATTAGGCTAGTCGAATCTAAGCTTTCTTTGATCCCACCTAATCAACTGTTGATCAGGTTTGATCAACCACTAGACCTAATTAAGCTATCCAAGCTCGAACATAATTTTATCAATATGTCTTAGATCTAAAAATTCATAATTTTTAGATCTAGTTAATTTCATAATTATTGGTATAGAATTTGGTTGACGTTGAATCGAGTTGGAGTTGAGGAAGAAGAGGTCACCGTTGATGATCTGCAAAATAAAGTTCCATCTGGAGTCAATGGTGGTGGCTTCGGCAGGATCCTCCGATGATCAAGTCAGCTCTTCTGACCAACAGAAATAAAGTGCTTAGGACAGAACTCAGTAGAATTTTGGAAAGAAGAAGAGAGCTTAGAGAAAACATATCTGAAGGGTCTCTTTTTATAGATGGAGCCTGTAATAGACTGATAGTGATAGCCATAATCATCCGGTAGTGGGCCACTCGGGGCCACATAAAATTTATCATAGAGAGAGGTGTTGCCCATAGTAGACTGATAATGATAGCCATAACTATCCAGTAGTGGGCCACTTGGGGCCATGTGGAATTTATTATGGAGAGAGGTGTCATTCGTTCGTTGAGATTTAATAGTCAAAGTTCGAAGGAAGCAGGCATTGGTTGGTGAACAGCTTTGACATATGTCAATTCCAGAGGAATTCGGACTCCTAAAATAAATATGTCTAGAGGAAATCATTTGGGAGGAATTCTACTTGAAATCTGAATGTAATCTACTGGAGAAATCTGGATGGAGTTCGACTGATGGAGAAGTCCAGAAGGAGTCCGACTGGTGGAGATGTTTGGTTGAAAAAGAAGTACAGAAGGAGTTCGGCTCCTGAAAAAATTCGACTATAGGAGAAGTTCGGAAGAAGTTCGACTTCTGAAGGAATCCGATCGAAGCTCTTCTATGATTATCAGTTATATTAGGCTAAGCATCAGACTGAACTTCAATGGGAGCGGGGTTTATCCCAGATAATAGTCCTCCCATACTTGAGTTCGAAATTCGAAGAAAAGGAGTACAAAAAAGATGACTGTCGAAATTTTTTTTCGAGCTCTACATCCGTTGAGGTTGAAGCTTGGAGGAGATCTTATCTTCTATTGAAGTTGAAGCTCAAAAAAGATCTTATCTCCCATGGAGGTTGAGAGAGATCTTATCTTCTTTTGAAGTTGAAGCTCGAGAGAGATCTTATCTCCCATAGAGGTTGAAGGAGATTCTATCTTCTATTGAAGTTGAAGCTCAGAGGAGATCTTATCTCTAGTCGAGATTGAAGGAGATCGTATCTCCTGTTGAAGTTGAAGCTTGGAGGAGATCTTATCTCTAGTCGAGGTTGAAGGAGATCCTATCTTCTATTAAGGTTGAAGCTCAGAAGAGATCTTATCTCCAACCGAGGTTGAAGGAGATTCTATCTTCTATTGAAGTTGAAGCTCTAGGATAATCTTATCTCTAGTCGAGGTTGAAGGAGATCCTATCTTCTATTGAAGTTGAAGCTCGGGGGAGATCTTATGTCCAGCTGAGGTTGAAGAAGATCCTATCTTCTATTGAAGTTGAAACTCGGAGGAGATCTTATCTCCCATTAAGGTAGAGGGAGATCTTATCTCCTGCTAAGATTGAAGCTCGGGGGAGATCTTATCTCTAGCCAAGGTTGAAGCTTGGGAGAGATCTTATCTCCAATCGAGGTTGAAGGAGATCTTATCTCCTATTGAGGTTGAAGCTCAGATGAGATCTTATCTTCCATTAAGGTTGAGGGAGATCTTATCTCCTACTGAGGTTGAAGCTCAGGAGAGATCTTATCTCCAATTGAGGTTGAAGTTTGGAAAAGATCTTATCTCTAATTGAGGTTGAAGGAGATCTCATCTGCTGTTGAGGTTGAAGCTCGGAGGAGATCTTATCTCCAGCTCGGTCAGGGCCTCTCCTCTCATCTCATCTAAAATGACTGAGGTCTTCGACTTTTTTCACGTTAGGATGAGGTTTTTCTCCTATTCCTAGCGGGCTGTAGGGTCACATAAGGACTATTGTCGGATCCTCTCTTCTCATCTTATATAAAATGAACGAGGTCTTCGATTTTGCTCATATTAGGATGAGGTTCTCCTCTTGTTCCTAACGGACTGTAGGGGCACATTAGGGCCATTGTCAGGGCCTCTCTCCTTCTTCCATCTTAAATAACCAGAGGTCTTCAATTTACTCTTGTTAGGATGAGGTTCTCCTCCTGTTCCTAACATGGCATTAGGGGCACAGATGGGCCATTGAATAGGTCTCTCCCCTCCTATCTTAAATAACCAGAGGTCTTCGACTTGCTCATGTTAGGATGAGGTTCTCCTCCTATTCCTAATATAGCAATAGGGGCACAAATAGGCTGTTGAATGGGCCTCTCCCCTCTTTCTGTCTTAAATAATCGGAGGTCTTCGACTTGCTCATGTTAGGATGAGGTTCTCCTTCCTGTTTCTAACATAGCACTAGGGGCATAGATGGGCCGTTGAATTGACCTCTCCCCTCCTCCTATCTTAAATAATCAGAGATCTTTGACTTGCTCATATTAGGATGAGGTTCTCCTTCATTCCTAATGTTAGATATATGTACCCTAGAAGCCAGAATTGGCTGACACTTGTAATACACTTCTAGGGGCAAAATTATAATTTTGACTATAATCAATAAAATGGGTTATTTTCTATCACATATGTGTATTTAGTGTCTATGATACATCCTTTGAATTAATGGTAATGATAATTCATATTTTCAATAGTTGAAAATTTAAGACATGAATAATCATTATTAACTCATAAAATGCTCCTGACCATAGGATCATCATGAGGATGGTGATTGATCCAGAAGGTTGGTGTGCAATCGCTTTTCTTTAGTAGATGAGTCTTGAGTCTACAGTGTGGAGACACTGGAGCAAGAGTATAGGTACTCGTTAGAGAATGAGGGCACTGAGCGTGACCACCTCGAGTAGTCATTAGGAAGTCTACCTTCTCGTCAATGACTGACTCGATGCTACAGTAGTGTGTCTGGTTCTTTGACCTGAGGTGCATCGGCAGTTCACCTTGAGGGTGTTATAGTTTGACTACACCATTACTCGGTCTCCTAGCCATATGGAACCCTGAGGTGTATGTTGGCTATAGCATGTTCATTGCATCAAGATGGAATCTATCTACCTCGGTGGTAGAGGAGCAGCCCTATGATGATCATGAGAATCAAGTCCAGAAGCCCATGGCCATGGTAGAGTGAAATAATAGAAAGAGTTTCTATTTAGATTTTCACATTGGACTTGAATCGAATGATTACATCATATGACAGAGACTAGGGTTTGACGAGTTTACCTTAACCCTAATCTGATCGGGGCTCAAGATAGAAGAACTTAATCACACAGGTAGCTGCACCAAGAGGTTCGTATTCAGCTCTGATGGGTTGCCACCATATACTGCTAGGTGTCACTGGTGGATTTTGGGAGCAATTAGAATGATTTAGATGATCGATCATTCTAGCTGTTTGAATCAGAAGAGTTCTGATCCATCGAAAAGAGTTTCGATGATGTCGATGATAGAGATCATGACATATCCCATTACCATACAGAACTGAACCTAACTGGATCACACAAATAAGGGTTTGAATCTGGTGATCATCAATTGAACTAATCCAGTTCAATTGATCTGAATGAGATTCAATTAGGTTCAAGAAAATCGTGCTAGCACTCGATTGAACCTAACGTTCTTCTTTTACTATCATAAATAGTTGTTCTGACTGAGCCAAAGGAGTTTGTACTCGATCAGAGGCATTCACTTGGTCTGACTGGAGCTTGTCCAGGTCAGAAAAGGGTTGTCTTATTTTGTAACATAATATCTGCCATTTTTGATCACTTGCTATTTCTCGTCCTTTGATTTTGGTCAAAAGTTGATCTTTGACTGGTCAAATGTTGATCATTGACACTTTGACTTCTATCCACTGTCATGCACCTATTGGAGAGCTGGTGGGGGCTTGTCCCCCTACCAGATCCTGATGGCGTGTGCCCAAGCTGGGGGCGCCCAGGAGTCCTTGTTGGATAGGGACTTCATCTTCTTTTTGGATTCCAATTAGACTCCTCCTAAGAACCAAGTTTGATTGGTCTTAGGCACCATCTAAGGATGAATCTAAAGGACTCTATTCCCACCAATTAGATTTAGATCTGATTTCACAAAGGGTTGTGATTGGTTAAGAAGAAGAGGAGTTGGATCACGCATAGTCTATAAGTAGGACCCTGTGCCCAACTCAAGATGAGAATTAGAAAAATCCCACACCCAAGGTTGGTTCTCTCATCCTCCTCCATGCAAGCCCATCTTCTCCCTCACCTCTCCATGCCCAAAGTATTTTGGGATCTTGGTTGGTGCAATCCAAATGAGAGAAAGACGATAGAAAGCTAGAAGGCTGCACTGCTGCAAAGGACAACTGCTGATCTTCGAAAGATATTTTGAAGATCCTCCAAATTAGATTCAGATCTGATTTTTGGAGATGTGATAGAGAAGAAGAGGATCTCCAGATTTAGCCTGAGTGGATACCAGTAGCGATCAGGCACTTGCGTAGCTAGATCCAGAACCTTCGACTGCTTATAGGATCATCAATGGATAATAGGATTATCCTTTGTCAAGGTAAATTAAATTTGATTTAGTTTATCTAAATTTATTTTAATTATTAAAATAATAAAAAGTAGATCTGAAATATCCTAGATCTGATCTGGATCAAGGAGAAAAAATTTTAAAATATATCTCTTGATCCGATCAGATTTAAACGAATCTGATCCAAAAAATTAGGAATTTTCTTCAACTGGTATCAGAGCACCATGGTTCTAAAGTGTTTAGATCTAATTTTAAATTTATTTTAATTAAAAAAAATAAAATTAAATGATTTAGTTCTAAGATTCGAAAATATGCATGACTAGTTCTAAAATAGAACAATTCTATAGAATAGTCTTGCATATTTTTAATTTAATTTGATTAAATCATATTTTAGATCTATTTATTTATTATTTTTTGATATTATAATTATTATAATAATATCTAAAAAATAGTAAATAAAAATTATTTAATTTTAAAATCATATGAGATATGATTGATGCATGTCTAGACTAGTTGTAGAATAGTTCTACATAGTTGTCTAGATTAGAGTTTATTTTGATAAGATCAATTTAAATCTAATTTTTTAGATTATTATGAGATAATTTAGATCTGAAAATATGCATGATTTGATACATGAGATGTATGCAAAATATGCCATGATTAGATCTAATTTGTATATGAGATATATGATATAGATCTAAAACTATTTTGTAGTATTACATGTTCCTGATTAAGGCATTCCTCTTGGCCGTCCGGTCATAAGAATGAAGAAGGGATTTAAAGGCCCTCTCTTTCCATTCGATGGGGTGTTCTTATGATGTGTAGGGGTGCTGCGTGTTCGTCCTTAATCAGAAACCCAAAACTTACTTTCTGCAAAACCCTAGATCCTGAAACCCTAGGATTTATTGTGCATATTTTGTTTATGAACCCTACTTAATTAAGAATTAAGATTATGGAATATTAATTAGGTCTAAAATTGAGAATTTTAGATCTAAGACATATTCATAATACTGGGTTCGGGCTTGGGTAGCTCAATTAGGTCTAAGCAGTTGATCAAACCGAATCAAGAGTTGGTTAGATGGGATCAACAATGCTTAAATTGACCAGCCTAATAGGATTAAGTCTGGGTCAAGATCGAGTCACGATCAAGCAAGACCTAATTAGGCTCAGAGGTTAGAGTCTGGATTGTAGGCTAACCCAATTGGTTCTGGCTCAACAATTTGGTGTCTAAGGTAAGTTTGGCACATACGACCGACTGATTTTTAATTGGAGAGCTACTCGACCTGAATGCATTCTTGTACGAGTTAATGGCATATTCCCTTCCACCGATCTCACTTACCTGGCCATATCTGTTGACACAGTTCTGATTTGAGGTGGTCAATAATCCGAGCTAACCCATGCCACTAGGTTAGTCATAATTGTTATGACTATGATAAGTCTAGTTTAATGAGACCTGAATCAATTCTCCCTAAGAAAAGATTAAGTCTGAGGTCTTCCACCATTGTAGATGTGCGGGCCCTTCTCGGGGTTGATTGTTCTCGGCTGGATACAGTGGCTCAGTTGCACCGGGAAAGATGCAACCATGTCTATTAGGCATTGGATGCTATGGGCTGGAGGATGAGTTGGGCTCAATATTTTGGATACGGTGAGAGACTCAATTAGGAATCCAGTCTATGCAAATGGTGGGTCTGACTTAACTAAGGAGTGGATCAATATTTCGGATACGGTGAGATTCATGAATTAGAGACCAAGTTTGGGTGCACCATGATTAGAGAATCATTGAACAAGAGTTGTTCACTCATTGGCTAACCCATCACCAATAACTGTTAGGTGAGGTGATGAGTCAGTTGGTGAGACCGCACCACCCACTAGAAATCATTAATCGTGGAGATTTTTGCATCTCTACAGAGGAAGTGTAGGGATCCGAGAAAATAGTGGGAGCTAATTTATTTAAAAATAAAATTTTTAAATAAATTGGTCAAGTCATAATTACAGTATCTAACTAGAATCTTTGACTCTCTATAGAAAAATATCTGCATCCAACCCATTAGCACGTATCCTGGACAAACATAGACTGAACGAACCTAATTATAAAGATTGGCTCAGGAACTACAAAATTATTTTGGGTTTTGAGAAGTTAACACATGTATTGGACCAGGACCCTCCCACCTTACCAGCCCGTCCATCCATTGAACAGAGAGCGTCTCTGAAAAAATGGATAGACGAAGATAATAAGGCCAGATATTACATGTTGGGCTCGATGTCTGATGAGCTCCAGCGCCAACATGAAGATATCGGGACTGCTCGCCAAATGTTGGCTCACCTGCCAGGAGATGTTTGGTGAACAGAGTCGCGCAGCCAAGTATCAAGTCACAAAATGACTTTTTAAGGCTAAGATGCGTGATGGGCAGTCAGTCCAAGATCACTGTCTGATGATGATCAAGGACTTGGAAGAGCTTGAGAAGCTCGGTGTGAAGTTAGACTTGGATCTGTAGAATGATATTATTCTGCAATCCTTGACTGATGCATATGGGCAATTCATCATGAATTACCACATGCATAAACTTCAAAATTTCTTGGCCGAATTAATGAACATGCTGGTCACCGCTGAGCTTTCTATGAAAGGTTCTAAAGGCTCAGTTCTTGCTATGGAATGGACTTCTTCCAAAAGAAAGTCTTATGGAAAGAAAAAGAAGTCTGTGAAAAAGCAGAAGGTGGAAGGAGGAAAGAAGAAGAAGGCAGAGTCGAAGATGAAAGTCGCTGCCAAAAGAAAGTATTTTCATTGCAACAGCGACGGCCACTGGAAGCGGAACTGCCCTACTTACCTGGCCACCCTGAAGAACAAGAAGGAAGGTCCTTCTGGAGGTATGCTCGTTATTGAGTCTAACCTTACGGTTTCTTCTGCATCCAGTTGGGTGCTTGACTCTGGTTCTAGTGCTCATCTGTGCACTTCGATGCAGGGATCTTGAGGATAGCAGGAGGCTGAGGGATGGAGACATGATCCTATGCATCGGTAATGGAGCAAGAGTTGCTGCAGTGGCGGTGGGAACATACCCTCTTCGATTACCATCTGGTTTAGACTTAGTTTTGAAAGACTGTTATTATGTGCCTGCAGCTAGCAGGAATTTGATTTCTGTTTCATGCTTAGCACTAGAAGGCTATGTGATTACCTTCTTTAAGGACCATTGTAACATTCTTTATGAAAGAAATAAAATTGCAAATGATTTTCTTATTAATGGTCTTTATCAGCTACATATTGATGTACCTATTCTAACTATCGAGCAAAACGTGAATGCCAAACGACCTAGGGATAGTCCAAACGATAGATATCTATGGCACCTGAGATTAGGTCATATAGCAGAAGATAGGATCAACAAATTGGAGAAAAATGGGCTATTGAGTCCATTGACTTCCGAGTCATATCCAACTTGTGAATCTTGTCTTCAAGGCAAAATGACTAAACTCCCTTCTTTGTATTGGACATGGGGAAAGGGCCACAGATCTCCTTGCCCTAGTACATACTGATGTGTGCGGCCCATTTGATGTGCCGGCTAGAGGCAATTTTGTCTACTTCATTATCTTTACCGATGATCTATCTAGGTATGGGTATGTGTATCTTATGAGACACAAGTCTGAAGCTTTTGAAAAGTTCAAAGAATTCAGACATGAAGTAGAAAAATAAACTGAAAAATCCATTAAGGTTCTTCGATCAGATCGAGGAGGTGAATACCTTAGCCGAGAATTCCTAGACTATCTCAAGAAAAATGGCATAGTCTCTCAATGGACTCCACCAGGAACACCTCAACTCAACGGGGTTTCAGAATGGAGAAATCGGACTCTATTGGATATGGTCCGATCCATGATGAGCTTCACAGACCTCCCTGATTTTCTTTGGGGACATTCATTGTTAACTTCAATTTATCTACTGAATAGGGTTCCCTCTAAAACCGTTCCTACCACACCGTATGAGATATGGCATGGTAAGAAACCAAGTCTGAGTCATCTCAGAATTTGGGGTTGTCCGGCTCATGTCAAAAGACAACAAGCGGACAAGTTAGAGTTTAGGTCCTTCAGAGCTTGATTCATAGGATATCCTAAAGAGTCATTAGGATACTATTTCTACATTCCAGAAGACCACAATGTGATTGTGAGTCGACATGCCATCTTTCTTGAAAAATAGTTTATTCAAGATAGCGGCATTGGAAAGCAGATTAAGCTTGATGAGAAAGTCTCACAACGAGCTAAGGACCAATTGGAACCAAATCAGGTTGAGCCAATAAGAACACTACCTCCTCCACCTCGTAGATCGGAAAGAGTTTTCCGTCCCCCTGAAAGATACTTAGGTATTATTTCAGAGAAAGTAGAAAAAATGTTCCTCATAGGTAATGGTGCTCATGGTGATGATCCCAAAACCTACAATGAGGCGATATCAGATATCGACTCTGAGAAATGGCTAGAGGCAATGCAGTCAGAAATTGACTCGATGCACTCAAACCAAGTCTGGACCTTGGTAGATCCACCAGAAGGTATAGTACCTATTGGGTGTAAATGGATCTTCAAGAGAAAGATTGGTGCAGATGAAAATGTGGAGACATTCAAGGCTAGACTAGTGGCAAAAGGTTATAGTCAACGCGAAGGCATTGACTATCAGGATACCTTTTCCCAGTGGCTATGCTAAAATCCATCCGCACATTGCTTGCCGTTGCAGCCTATTTCGATTATGAAATATGGCAAATGGACGTGAAAACAACATTCTTAAATGGATATCTTGAGGAAGATATCTATATGGAACAGCCGCTAGGTTTCACATCCAGTGATACTGATCACAAGGTTTGCAAGCTGCAAAGGTCCATATATGGACTTAAGCAAGCATCTCGGAGCTGGAACACTCGTTTCAATGATGTGATCAAAAAGTTTGGTTTCATCAAAAATGAAGAGGAACCATGTATTTTCAAAAAGGTCAGTGGGAGCGCTGTTGTCTTCCTCGTATTGTACGTGGATGACATCCTCCTTATTGGGAATGATATTTCCATGTTGACGACAGTCAAAATATGGTTGTCCAAGGAATTCTCCATGAAAGACCTAGGTGAAGCATCCTTTATTCTAGGAATTAAGGTCTATAGGGATAGACCGAATAGGATGCTAGGACTTTCACAGAAGATGTACATAGAGAAAGTACTAAAGAGGTTTAGTATGGAAAACTCTAAGAGGGGATTAATACCCTTCAGACATGGTATTCATCTTTCCAAGAAGATGTGCCCTAGCACACCTGAGGAAATAGAACGCATGAGCAAGATCCCTTATGCTTCTGCAATAGGGAGCCTCATGTATGCCATGCTATGTACACGACCTGATATAGCCCATGCTGTGAGTGTCACAAGCAGATATCAGTCAAATCCAGGATGAAGAACACTGGACTTCTGTGAAATGTATCCTTAAGTACTTAAGAAGAACTAAGGATATGATGTTGGTCTTTGGTAATGGAGAACTCCAAGTCCAGGGATACACAGACTCGGATTTTCATGTCCGATATAGATGATCGAAAGTCGACATCTGGGAGTCTGTTTGTGTGCAATGGTGGTGCTATCAGCTGAAAGAGTTCCAAGCAAACGGTGATAGCAGATTCCACCATGGAAGCAGAATATATCGCTGCATCAGAAGGCTGCGAAGGAAGCATTCTGGTACAAGAAGTTTGCTACAGAAATCAGAGTAATGCCATCAGATGCCATTCCTCTATACTGCGACAACAATGGCACCATAGCCCTTGCTAAGGAGCTGAGGTCTCACCAGAAATCCAAGCACATTGAGCGGCGATACCACCTCATCCGCAATTACCTCGAGAAGGGTTACGTCGAGGTCAAGAGAGTCGACTCCATAGATAATGTGGCAGACCCACTTACAAAGCCGTTGGGCCAATAGAAGATCGAAGCCCACCTTGAGAAGATGGGACTTAGACTTGTAGCCTAATTGGCTTTAGGATAAGTGGAAGATTGTTAGATATATGTGCCCTAGAAGCCAGAATTGGCTGACACTTGTAATACACTTCTAGGGGCAAAATTATAATTTTGACTATAATTAATAAAATGGGTTATTTTCTATCACATATGTGTATTTAGTGTCTGTGATACATCCTTTGAGTTAATGGTAATAATGATAATTCATATTTTCAAGAGTTGAAAATTTAAGACATGAATAATCATTATTAACTCATAAAATGCTTCCGACCATAGGATCATCATGAGGATGGTGAATTGATCCAGAAGGTTGGTGTACAATCACTTCTCTTTAGTAGATGAGTCTTGAGTCTATGGTGTGGAGACACCGGAGCGAGAGTATAGGTACTCGTTAGAGAACGAGGGCACTGAGCGTGACCACCTCGAGTAGTCATTAGGAAAGTCTACCTTCTCGTCAATGACTGACTCGATGCTGCAGTAGTGTGTCTGGTTCTTTGACCTGAGGTGCATCGGCAGTTCACCTTGAGGGTGTTATAGTTTGACTACACCATTACTCGGTCTCCTAGCCATATGGAACCCTGAGGTGTATGTTGGCTATAGCATGTTCATTGTAGGAACTGGATTAGCATCAAGATGGAATCTATCTACCTCGGTGGTAGAGGAAGCAGCCCTATGATGATCATGAGAATCAAGTCCAGAAGCCCATGGCCATGGTAGAGTGAAATAATAGAAAGAGTTTCTATTTAGATTTTCACATTGGACTCGAATCGAATGATTACATCATATGACAGAGACTAGGGTTTGACGAGTTCACCTTAACCCTAATCTGATCGGGGCTCAAGATAGAAGAACTTGAATCACACAGGTAGCTGCACCAAGAGGTTCGCATTCAGCTCTGATGGGTTGCCACCATATACTGCTAGGTGTCACTGGTGGATTTTGGGAGCAATTAGAATGATTTAGATGATCGATCATTCTAGCTGTTCGAATCAGAAGAGTTCTGATCCATCGAAAGGAGTTTTGATGATGTCTATGATAGAGATCATGACATATCCCATTACCATACAGAACTGAACCTAACTGGGTCACACAAATAAGGGTTTGAATCTGGTGATCATCAATTGAACTGATCTAGTTCAATTGATCTGAATGAGATTCAATTAGGTTCAAGGAAATCATGCTAGCACTCGATTGAACCTAACGTTCTTCTTTTACTATCATAAATAGTTGTCCTGACTGAGCCAAAGGAGTTTGTGCTTGATCAGAGGCCTTCACTTGGTCTGACTGGAGCTTGTCCAAGTCAGAAAAGGGTTGTCTTATTTTGTAAGATAATACCTGCCATTTTTTATCACCTGCTATTTTTCATCCTTTGACTTTGGTCAAAAGTTGACCTTTGACTGGTCAAATGTTGACCATTGACACTTTGACTTTTGTCCATGTGTCATGCACCTATTGGAGAGCTGGTGGGGGCTTGTCCCCCTATCAAAACCTAGCAAGGAGGAGGGCGCACGCCACCCTTGGCATGTGCCCAAGTTGGAGGCACCCAGGAGTCCCTGTTGGACTGGGACTCCTATCTCCTTTTGGAATTCCGATTAGACTTCTCCTAAGAATCAAGTTTGACTGATCTTAGGCACCATCTAAGGAGGAATCCAAGGGACTCTATTTCCACTAATCAAATTTAGATCTGATTTCACAAAGGGTTGTGATTGGTTGGGAAGAAGAGGAGTTGGATCACGCATAGTCTATAAATAAGACCCTGCGCCCAACTCAAGATGAGAATTAGAAAATTCCTGCCCAAGGCTAGTTCTCTCCTCCTCCTTCCCGCCAAGCCCATCTTCTCCCTCTCCTCTCCACACCCAAAGTAGTTTGGGATCTTGGTTGGTGCAATCCAGACGAGAGAAAGGTGATAGAAAGCTAGAAGGCTACATTGCTGCAAAGGATAACTGCTCATCTTCGAAAGATGTTTTGAAGATCCTCCAAATCAGATCCAGATCTAATTTTTGGAGATGTGATAGAGAAGAAGAGGATCTCTAGATCCAGTCTGAGTGGATACCGATAGAGGTCAGGCACTTGCATGGCTAGATCCAGAATCTTTCGCTGCTTATAGGATCATCAATGGATAATAGGATTACCCTACGTCAAGGTAAATTAAATTTGATTTAATTTATCTAAATTTATTTTAATTATTAAAATAATAAAGATTAGATCTAAAATATTCCAGATCTAATCTGGATCAAAGAAAAAATTTTTTGAAATATATCTCTTGATCCGATCAGATCTAAACGAACCTGGTCCGAAAAATCAGGATTTTCCTTCACCTAACATGGCCACTTTTGATTGCTTCTTTTTTATCGTCACATAATTTTTGCACCAAGAGACAATAATGTTGAGATGGAGAAGTTTTATTGAAGGAAAATTATTGGTAGTATATTTTCAAATTTTCTGAATTTCAAGGTTGTGGGAGCATTGTTCCTCCGAGCTTCTTCAGACGATAAGCTTCAGGTCGGACGACCTTCTCTATTTCATATGGATCTTCCTAATTTGGGGCAAGCTTTCCCTAGATCTGAGGCTGAGAGATGGTAGCTCGTCGAAGCACTAAGTCTCCTAAAGATAGTGTTGATGATGTCAAGAGGTGGCTGATCTCCTTTATTGTTCCTTCCTCCTTGGTAGTTCTGGCTACGATAGTACCCTCGGTCGATCTTCTCTTGCTTTAGATCGGCCTCTAAGGAATTGACCTAGCCAGCCTCTCTTGATGAGCTCCTCGATCTCATCTTGGAGATGAATGAACTCTTCAGTATCGTGGCCATAGTAACAATGGTAGTGGTAGTATTTTCTAGGATTGCACTTGCCAGGATGAGAGCGCATCCTTTCAGGCCTCAGTAGTTGCTCCTTGATCTCCATCAATACTTGCATTTTTTGAGCTTTGAGGGGGGCATAGTAGTGAAACCTTCTACGGCAAGAACTTCTTCGCACCCTTCTATCGAGGCTTCTTTCACGACGAGCTCGAGGAGGAGTTCGGGCTCGCTTGCGCTTTGGGGGAAGTCCATGAATGCGGTCGAACTTCATTCGACCCTCCGTCAGCAACGGGTCTATTAGACTCGCCCACCTGCCACTTTTCTTTGGCTTCTTCATCATTCAATTTGAAGGCTTCTTCCGCACGGACATATCCTTCAGCTCGAGCTAGTAGATCGACAAAGTTCCTAGGGTACTTCTTCTCCAGGGAGAATAGCAAATCATTCTTCTAAAGGCCACCCTTGAGTGCGGCCACTGCAAAAGACTGGTCTAGGTTCTGGACCTCCAATGCAGCAGCATTAAACCAGATGACATAAGCCTGGAAAGATTCTCCTTCCTTCTGCTTGATATTCATTAGAAAATTTGAACCTCGATGTGGACGTCGACTGCTGACGAAGTGAGCCACAAATTGATGGCTTATTTGATCGAAGAAAAAGATGGTACCTAACTTAAGTGCTGAGTACTAGTTTTTTGCTACTCCTTTTAAGCTAGATAGGAAAGCTCAGCATAAGATGGCTTCTGGTGTGCCATGGAGCAGAATCATGATCTGGAAGGCCTCTAGGTGATCGATCGGATCAAAGATTCTGTCGTAGCTTTCAAATTAGGGGAGCTTGAAGTTCGACGAAATGAGCTCTTGCATAATTCAGAGAGAGAAAGGAAGATCGGTGCAGACATCATCATGGTGAGTTGGGACGACGTGGCAGAGTTTCTCAATCCATCGATCCATCTCCCATAGTTTTTGATTGAGGACATCATCTCGATCGCAAATCTTGGAAGGCTTCCAGGTGTAGATGGGGAAGATCTCTTTCAGAGAAGAATCACGATCCAAACAAGGATCCTCTACTCTCTATTTCTTCT